>OY729850.1:4284074-4470428 GCA_951394115.2 Drosophila phalerata
ATACTTACAGTCGAAGGAAGCTGACCAGGATGTGGCTACAAGTGCACAAAGGAGCACCAGGATTAGGCAGAGCTTTGTCATTTTTTTGTGAGTTTTTCTCGACAACTGGCACGAATTCTGGTCATAGTCACGCCTTTTTATAATGTTGCCAGCCAGTCTAATCTTAACTGTTGAATTATATGTACTTTAAGTTTATCCCATCTTTATTTCGGTCATCATCCAAAGCTTTTGGTCTTTTAGGATCTTCTTCTTATTTTATTGGCTGTACAAAATGATATGACATTATGTACTTATGTTAGCTTTGTTTTGACCTAGGTAGGGAACTGGTAACACTCTATCTATACCATGATAAGATAAACTATTTCTTTATGCTTTAAATGTTCCATGATATATATACATAGAAATAGATGTACAATATAACCTTGGAATTTAACATTCAAACTAAGTTTTCGATATATTTTATCAATTTTGAACTATCCAGAAATTTTTATTTAATAAAAAAAAACTAAATATTTTATCTTTATAACATAATGATCCTTTCGAGACTAAAATTTAATTTTGATTATGTCTAAATTCCAGAAACTATTTGGGATGCCTTGTATCTAAATATCAAAGGATATATTGGAATATCATGAAAAAAGATTATAAACCTATTATATAGATTATATATATAATATTAGAGGCCTTATCATCATTATAAACTGAGAAAATTAACGATTTGTTTGTTTCTAGGCCAAAGTACATAAATAAATATTAAGTCATATCACGTTCTACAGGCCCTAAACTGACAAACCCCGAAAAGCCCGCGAGATTTGGATGATAACCGAAATGGGACTGACTAAATCAAAGTAATTTAAGTAAGTAAAAGTTAAGATTAGAGATCACGCTGAGTGTTAAGTATAAATACGTGGGAACATGAACCGATCAAAAGTCAGTTGTCGAGAAGATCGCAATAATGACAAAGCTCTATGTAATCCTGGTGCTACTAAGTGCTCTAGTAGCCACATCCTGGTCAGCTTCCTTCGACTGTAAGTAGTCCAAATGGAATAAAGAGCAAGATTTGGGATTAAAAAGATTCATCGCAAATAAATTACAGTGAAGAGAGTGCATAACCAGGAGCAGTTGCTGGGCAGATCGAATGGAGGTAAATCTCGTGATATGTCTGACTTTGATCCCAATTCTTTGGCCAAGAATAAGTATACGCCTCCGGAGGAGAAGAATGCTCAGTTCTGGTACGATCTGGCCAATGAGGAGATTGCCAAGCGAGTGAATCTCCCCCAGGCAGATAAGCGAAAGGCCAAGAATCTGATCATGTTCCTGGGCGATGGCATGTCCTTGACCACAGTGGCAGCTGCCAGGATTCTGAAGGGTCAACTGAAGGGCAACACTGGCGAGGAGGATTCCATGAGCTTTGAGCGCTTTCCTCACACTGGATTGAGCAGGGTGAGTTAGAAATCACTCTCCTGTTAATTATCACACTCCAATGGGAATCCTTTGATCCTTGTAGACCTACTGCTCCAATGCCCAAGTGCCGGATTCAGCCTGCACAGCAACGGCGTATTTGTGTGGCGTGAAGACCAACATTGTTGCCCTGGGAGTGACAGCCGGAGTCAACTTCAACAACTGCAGTGGCAGTGAGGATCCCGCCAACCATGTCAGCTCCATTGCCGCCTGGGCACAGGCAGCTGGCAAGTCGACAGGGATCGTGACCACGACCACCTTGACCCACGCCAGTCCCTCCGGAGCATATGCCCACACCACGAACCGGTTCTTCGAGTGCGACACTGACATCGTCACCTATGGCGAGGGACAGAATGATCCGGCTACCTGCACGGACATTGCCACCCAGTTGATTACCCAGGAGCCTGGCAAGAACTTCGATGTGATGCTCGGCGGAGGAATGGGCAAGTTCCTGCCCAAGTCCATTGAGGACAAGTTTGGCGCCCAAGGAGAGCGTTCCGATGGAGTCAACCTGCTGTCCAAGTGGCAATCCCTGCATCCGGATGGAGCCCTGGCCTACAACCGTAACCAGCTGATGAGTGTGAATGCGACGAAATTGAAGAAACTGATCGGTCTGTTCAACTCCGGAGTCATGGACTTCCACAAGATGGCCGATCCCGTGCAGAAGCCCACCTTGGAGGAGATGACCCAGAAGGCCATTGAGATGGTCGCCTCCAACGACGAGGGATACTTCCTCTTCATCGAGGGAGGACTTGTGGATTACGGCAATCACTTCAATGTTCCCCAAATGGGTCTCGATGAGGTTCATGAGTTGGACAAGGCCGTACAGAAGGCACTCGATATGACGAATCCCGAGGAGACTCTCATCGTGGTCACCTCTGATCATGCGCATCCTTTGTCCATCTCTGGCTACCCGGGCAGAGGCACTGACATCCTGGGACTTAATCAGCATGACACCGATGTCAACGGCATCAAATATGCCACTCTGAACTACGCGGTTGGCATGCAGCAATATCTGGACGAGAACGGCAAGCGAGTCGATCTTACTGAGAAGATTAAGGATCCTGGTGAGTATAAAATCTTAAAATGATTTATTATAGATAAATGCAATATAATCTTATCTCTCTGTCGCTTACAGCTTTCCAGTACCCCAGCTATATAAAGGGAGCTTTAGGGGTGCACTCTGGAGATGATGTGGGAATCTTCGCCCATGGACCACAGAGTCATCTATTCTCTGGCATGATGCAACAGAGTACTATTCCTCATCTGATGGCATATGCCGCCTGTATTGGCGATGGACCCACTCTTTGTGATTAGAATAATTCTAGTTTTCTATAAACTTTTTTCAAACTCTGAAATAAATGTATTTAAATATTTGCTTTAAAAAAGATTACTTTTTCTGAAATAATCAATAACTGTTACTGCCAATGTTAACACTTGAGTAACATACTTATGTTATTATTGAATGTTAAGAAGTGTGGAACATTTCATTGCGAATTCAATTTGACAACTTGCTAAATGTTTTCTCTACTTTAATTAATTAAAAAAATGATCTTTTATATTTTTTTTTGAGAAATCAATTATTAAATTGACATTAGCCGTCTAATTTATTGCCGTTGCTATGCATGTCAGTATTTAAATACATATATTTATGAGTATGTTAATTCCATTTCTCACATGAAATGCAAATTTTTCAAAAAATTGACTTCAATTTAAAATGCATCAAACATATATATTAAAATTGTGTGTGTGTGTTTGTGTATAGAATTCCTTATGAATGTGCGAATAAACTCGTGCGTATTTAGATATCCTGTATTAACCGAAAATAAGGGGTATTTCAATCACATGAATTTTAGTTTTGACTTTTTAAGTATAAAATATGCAATCCGAATATTTTGAATTGTTAATAATAAAATAATGATTTTGGTATGAGAAAAATTAAAGCAAAAACTTGGAAATCTTGGAAACTCAATTAGAAAAGATTTAAAATTAAAAAATTTGGATAGTCTAGTTTAAGATTATATAATATCTAAAATCGAAAAGGCAGACACAATTTTAAAGTTCGAAATTTTATAGTTTGGTTCCATTTAAATATAATTTTTCTCAATTTAAATTTTTTATTTATTCTTTCGTAATTTTGGTTTTTATATTTTATATCCTTATACAATTTTTGTCAGTTTTTGTTCCAAATTTTTATTTTTTTTGGTATTCTGTGTATCATTTGTTTATAATTTTTTTGGGAATACTTTTTATTTTTGGTTAAGTTAGGTATATGTACCCTATATTTGCATCATAGATGATTAAAGGGTATCTTTTAGTCACAATCTGTATGCTGCTTTATTTTTTATTTGTTTCAATTGCCGCTTGACGATCGGCATCGATTTGGTATTACTTTGGACTTGGAGTGCTGACACTTAATGTATACGAGTGTGTGTGAGTGTATGTGTGTAGTAGTGTGTGTGTGAGTTTGCATATATGCAATATTAACTGAATGTCAGGTTCAAGTATTGTCAGTGCGTCTGTCGGTCGCGGTCGAACAATTGTATCTGTATCTGTATCTGGGCTTGTATCTGTATCTGTGCATGCAAATGTATCTGTATCCGTATCTGTTTGGTTGCATTGGGCATCTGGCACCCACACAGGCAGCTCCTTCACTTGTTGACTTTGACTTGTAATTGTGTTTATTGTTGGCCGTTGTTTTTATATTTTCTGTTGTATTTAAACAATGTTTTATTTTTTTTGTTTTTTTTTTTACATAAATGACTGAGAGACAGTTTGGCGAGACAATAAACATCAATTTTATACTTGTTCAAACAGACGGCAATTAAGGATTGTTGTTGGTTCTCAAGGCTGGGTCCTTGCCAATCGCATTGCGTCATACAACAACTGTTAATTGTTGCTAACAGGAATCGCAAATAAGAGTTATGAATATAATAATAACTTTAACTCAATGAGGTCTGGAAAAAACTAGCTGGATACATTTTTTAATGAAAATAATTATATAAATAAAAAATTTTGATTAAAGATATATGTTTAATTCGATTATTTTTTAAAAACACCTCTTGACACTTTATCTTAAATTTCAAACTGTCATAACTTTATCAAAACTCAACTGATTTTCACGCGGAGTATCATTTTGATCATTATTTGGCGTCCAAATTGATTCTGCATTTAAATTATCTTCACCTAGAAAATTTCATATTTTTCGACTTTAAGCCATTTTTTATCAAATTTTCCATGGGTACACCTTGACATTTTTTCGAAAACTTTGAACTCTCATAACTTTGTTAAAACTCAACCGATTTTCATCCGCAATGTCATTTTGATCATTATTTGACCTGTAAATTAATTCTACATTTAAAAGTTCTTCACCTAGAAAATTTCATATTTTTCGACTCTAATCCATTTTTTATCTAATTTTCCATACCTAACCCTTGAAATGTTTTTAAAAACTTTGAACTCTCATAGCTTTCTCAAAAATTAACCGATTTTTACGCGGAATGTCATTTGATCATTATTCGGGCCTCAAATTAAATCTGCATTTAAATTCTGTTCAATTCATGAATTTCATAACTTTGCCAAAAAAAAAAGTGGAATATCATTTTTATTATTTTTGGGCTCTAATTTGATTTTGCATCAAAATTTCAAGACAATGAAACAATCACTTGATAACAATGGAAGTATCCCATATCCAGAGCCTACATTAAACACTGTCTTCAGATTAAACGGATTATTGTTGCTGTTTATTCTTCCTCTTCTTCTTTCGTACTTGTTGTTTGTTTGTTGTACATTTGCAAATTCGACGCGTTCTCTTGTAAACATTTCGTTTGCTCAGCGAAAAGTGGAAGCTGCGCCTAACGATGTCGCAGCCGCTGTCGGCGTCGCTGCCTCTGCGTGCAGTCGCTGCTAACTGGCGTCGACGTTAGACATCAGCTCCACATTTCAGAGTCTCCGATTCCGATTGTCGAGTCTCAGTTTTAAATCTGTCGCGACAGCAAACGCGCGTTCCGCTTAAGCTTTTAATGCTAATTTTTCTTGACTGCAACTTGCCAGCTCTCTGAGTGTGTGTGTGAGTGTGTGTTGTGTGTGAGTGTGTTTGTTTAGGTGTGCGCATGCGCAACATTTGTAATCAGACGGCGCTTTAATTTTGTCACGTTCGCTTTTAAATCATCAAGAACATATTATTTAGTGCAACGGTAATTGGGAATTCAATTGTTTTTGACAGGTAAGCTGCCAGGTATTTTATTTGATACACAGCTATAACATTAAATTGATACACTTTAGCAATTTGTAATCGTTATGCAGCTCAAATTGTCGATTTTCAAAAATTACCGCCTTTTGTTTATTTGAAATTCTGCAGAAAATTTGAGTTAAATTATTCGATAATAGTTTTTGAAAATTCTAAAATTTATTGTATAAATAATATTATTTTGAAGATCATTTCTATGCGGATTACCAATTTCATAATTGCTTATACCCAAAATTATTTTTGCATTTAAATTTTAAAAATTTTACATTTTTTTCACTATTTTTCTATTACAATTTTTAAAACATTAAAGTCTCATAATTTTGTCAAGTCTGTATCTATATTGAAAACTAATGTATTTTCAATCTTTTGTTGATTTAGAAAATTTCAGAATCTTCCAACATTTTTTTAAGCTTAGAACTCTCATAGCTTTTTCAAATACTTACCGATTTTGATGAGCAATTTCTTCTTTATTGGATCTCTAAAAATGTAAACTATTTATATTAATTATTTATTTAAAATATTTTTCATAAATTTTCAAATTTAATCCCATATAATTTAATTAATAATGATGGTAATGTTTAACAAAAGATTATAATTTTCTCTGAGTATGTTTTTTAATTTCATTAAAGCGTAAAAAGTGTTTTTCTGTCTAATAACAGGTGTTGACTTATTCGAAACCAATAAATTGCAACTATTTCTGATATGAAAACTGTAGCAACAAGAATTGAGATTGGGAATTCGATGCGAGACGGGAAATCAAGCGTCAAATATCAGATTTAATAAGACATGTTGTGAATTTGATTGAGTTGCGGTTAGCACAGATAAAAGAGGTGTTGGGTATTAGGTTTTTATGAGCTAAGAGCTATTCAACCGCAAAAAAAAAAACACAGGTGAAATACGTATGTATGTATCTACATACAGATATGCGTGGTTTATAGGATTTATAAGTACTATAATGTGCTTATTTTTGATGGTTTGCTTACCAGTTTTACTGTCATATGACTGTTATTTGAGGCTCTGTTTACCTTTTGGGATGAACTTATAAAACCAGAATACTAACCATTAAAAAAGCAGCTCAATTTTGGAAAGTTAACTTTCAGTTACTACAGGAATTTATTTATTTATTTATCCCGAAATCTACTCGCATTTTTCATAGAGCACACACTAGAAAGTAAATCGCGAATTACAAAGATTGTTTTTGATGCAAGCTGCTTGTGCTACTTAAATATATATATATTTATGTCTAGTATGTACAGTATGTTGTGGCTATCGTGTTCCTGGTAAAAGCGCAAAACGAGCCAAAAAAAAAAAAAAAATTGGTGGCAACTGAAGCTGCAGTTTGGGAAGATGAAAGATCTGGTCTGCATAAATGCTGCTGGCAATTCGTGGGTGTAGATAAATTTAGCATGATAAAGCGACTTGCAACTGAGTCGAGTCACGGCAGAAAACACTCAAAATGTGGGCTAATATCTACACGATGCATTCAGCCAGAAATGTATCTTATCCATCAGATACTCTTCTATAATTTATTTATACAAACTTTTTATATTTCTAAGTTTTATTGTTTACTTTTGGTAATGTATTAGCAACTTGTGTATCTCAAAGATACGCATATGATGCAAATAATTATTAAACACAATGCATTCAGAACGAAATATATCTGAAACTCAACACAACGAGTGCAATCCATCAGATACTCTTCTGCAATTTATTTATACAACTTTTTTAAAATTTCTTTGCTCATTGTTGTTGTTTATTTTTGTATTAGATACTCGCGTATCTCTATGATGCAAATAAATATTAAGCATTCAGTCTGATATATATCTGAAAATTAACACAACGAGTGCAATCCATTAGATACTCTTCTTCTTCAATTTATTTATACAACTTTTTAAATTTCTATTTTTGTTGTTATTGTTTACTTTCATATTAGCACCTCGTGTATCTCAGAGGTACAAACAATTATTAAAAGTACCTCAAAATTAAGACACAAGTGCAATCCATCAGAATGTCTTGAATTTATTTATGCAACTTGTGTGAAATTGTATTTATCTCTGTATTCAATGTTGTTGTTTATTCGCTTGTTAACACTAAATGTATCGCAAAGATACAAATGCGTTGCATTTAATTTGAATTTCCATTTATATGGCTTCAATGGCCATGAACTTGATCGCATGAGAATTTGCAGCTATCTTCGAAATATTGATTAATCAATTAAGAAATTAGAAATTGTATGAAATTGTAATATGAGATGAAGCCCCACTGTGCTGAAAGATACATAGTAATAATAATGTTTTGGTAGGTTGTCTGTCTGGTTTTTAATTATATCTTATCTAATCATCTAAAGAATCCTCTATTATATCTTGGGGAATCTAGGCAAATAAGCCGACGAGTTGCTTATCTAATTTTGGAAAATTTATTTTTTAAACAAATACAAAAATATTTACCTGTAAAAATAACACAGTTTTTTTTAAAAACCTAGCAAAACTGTTCCGGTTTCAATTTGAAACAGTAATCAAAACATTTGCAAATTTATTTGAGGAGTTTATTTATTAACGATTTCCGTATTTATGCCAATGTTCTAAGCAAAATTTGCACCTTTAATTCTTTTGTTATTATTTATTTAATGTGATTGAATGCATTCGTTTAGTTTATACCCTATATTTTGACTGCGCAAAATATGATTTCAGTTAAGAATAATAATCAAAATTCACATGACAATAAACTGGCTACACAACATGAGCTGAAAATTTAGACATTTTGTTTTGATTGTAAACGTTCGAAATGTAAATATGAAAGAGCCGTCTTTGTTTTTGTTTTTGTCTTTGTCGATTTTTGTTAAGGTTAACCAGATTCCGATTTACACGTGAACCGCAAAGCAGGAAAACCTATTTTCGACCGAGCAAATTGTAACAATATTCAAACATTATCATATTTGAGTGCCCATTAATCCCATAAATTAGTGTTGATTTTTTTTTGTGGTTGTTAGTATTTGCTTTCTTGTTTTATTTAAACTAAACACTGAGCCAAAACAAAACAAAACAAAGCAGAAAACACGTTGACGTTGACAGCCAAGTTCCGGTCAAAACGGCAAAACGTCAAAACGACGCTGAACCCGTTGAACCCTCCCATTCCATTCAATTCCATTCCACACGAAGGTGAGTCGCTTTAAGCCCAGTTGGGAGCTACTGGTCTTGGTTTATAGTACTCTTTTAGCCAGCTGACGATCCGCTGATGTCATCTCATCTCAGATGGTTAATGGTTAATGGGAGAGTTAAACTTTTCATCATTGTCATGGCTTTTGTAACTGCTTGATCAACATTAAAAGAAGTTTTGTAATTGAACAAACTCTTACCAACTGCAGATTAGTCTCCCTGTAAAAGAGTTGCTAGAGAGTTTGTCTTAAAATATGGCTTTTCTTGGTTAAAAATAAATTTTTAAGAAGCCCATTTTTGCATTATGATTTTATGATAATTTTTCAAATTTTTTTAAAATCAACTTAAAATAATAAAAAATTATTAATGAATAAAAACTAAAATATACCTTTAAAATTGTTTTTTTAAATAAATATTGAGATTTTAAGGTCCTATTGTAACATAATGATTTTACTATTATTTTGCACAGTTTTGTAATCAACAAAATTTATAATTTAATTCTGAAAAGTAAAATATAAATATAAAATAGTTTTAATCAAAAGCTCTACAATTTATGCAAACAAAATAATTTCATTATTAAGTACTACTGTTTTGAAATCAACCTAAAATTATATAATAAAACATTAATTACAAAGTATGTCAAAAAATTTTGTCATAAATAAATTCCTAACATTTTAAAGAGTCTTTTTCACATAATGATTTTATTATTATATTATACTGTTTTAGAATAAAACTAAAATTATAATTTTATAAAAAAAATAAAAGGTAGATATTAAATTATTTTCTTAAATAATTCCAAAGATTTTAAAGAGTATTAACTCTCATAATGATAGAATTTTTCCACTGATTTAAAATCAAACTGACATAATAAAATACAGATATTATTAATGTTTCTTTGTTCGGTTTGCTGGATAGTTTAATTTAATATATGATTCAATTTGGACCAATCCCTCTAAATTGGTAGCATAATTTGATTTTGACAACGTTTAAAAATTTTTTTATAGTCCTCAAGTCGACGTATCACATTACACTCGTCAGCTAGGATTTTTGTTGTAGCTGCATATTTACGAGACTCAATGGGGGATTGGTGTAAATAAAATAAAAGCGTGACGACATCATCATCAGACAAAGCGCCATTTCGAATGTGCTGTGATATTCAATATGCGGCAATTAAAATGTAAATTGCACAAATTGCGATTTGTTTTTGCCTGTGGCGTGCCAGTTAAATATTGCAGCTCATAATCATGCTAACAAATAAATATACAGTACCCAATTCTGAATGCTCATACAAATACCAAGTGAGATACCAAGAGCAATTGCATTGCTCATACGCAATGTTGGCTTAAGGTTATTGTCAAGCATTCGTAACGATGTCTGAAATTGACACGTTTTTGTAATTGATATGAAATGATTATAATGATTATTATTAATATTATATATAATTTGCATTTAAATCTGTCAGATCACACCCAGAAATATTAAGTAACATTTGCGAAATACCAAATGAAATAACTTAGAATTATCGCAGTCTTAATGCATTTGCATTCCTTTAGGAAATAAATATATGTATTTTTAATTTATGATTTAGCTCTGGTCACACTGTGCAATACGCCCCCATTTACACATGAATGTGTGACGTTTGCGAATAGATAAAATGCATTTATGAAATTGCATTCAATCGTTTTTCAGCTTTTCAGTTTTAGCAATTGAAGTGCATGTAATGCTAAATACTTGTAGAAAAATGCAATTAACTATCTCGTGTGCTGTCAACAAATCAGTAAATTGACAAATGACGTCATTGCATTTGTTCGTTGTCTCATGGCCCATTGAAAGTGCAAATAAATATGAGTACGAGTTCGAGTACTCGCACTTTTTACCGGCTGACTAGACACTCAGGTATGTTGTGAGTGCTGTGAGTACCCGTTTATTTATTTGCCTGTACGCCATTGAGTGCATTATTTAGTGCTCTCTAATCCGACATACAAACACGGATCTTTCGTTCAAAATCTCAACCTTCGATTTGGACTAGTGACGTCACAATGTTAAGGAGCATCTGTCATACTATATATTGTTGTTTACATCACAAATAGAGCTTAAACCTGAACTTGTTTGACTTTCTAGTGTCTAATTAACCGTTCACACCTCGCTTTAACCGTTAAAGTGGCGCTACATTTATGGTAAGTGTCTGAAATTCGCCTAGAAGTGAGATTGTGTTGTCTTTTCAATTATGCCATAGATGATAATTGATAAAGCGATAAAAATATATGCACAGTGGGTGAATAACTCAGTTGCAAGTCAATATATCTGAATTGTATGCACACTTAACAACGTTGTTTAAATAAATTCAATCATTATTTATTTAGAGAACTATAACTATAACTCTAGTCCAAATGTCAAGTACGCACTTTGCATCCGAGACAGTCACAACTGTGTAAACGAGTACCCGTTTATTTATAAATAATTCATTCGAGATGCTACAATGTGAGCTCAATTCAATAAAGTCTTGTAAATATTAAAAAATAGTGAATTAGTCAGCTGCGTATAAATATATACAATTTATTTGATGACCTATCCCATAATGAGTTTTTTTATGTCACTTCATCAACCCCACTGACAGTTTAAACAGCGTTGAATATTATACTACAATATAATGTAATTAATTAACGATGACACATGTTTATATAGCGTGATGACGAAAAATGCCAAATTCAGACAAAAATTATTTATGCACACAATTGAATAATTAATCTTTGCATATTAAAATGGCTTAAATAAATAATAATAATAAATAAGCATGATCTAATTATTTTTTTTTATAACAAAACATTCAGTCAGAGGGAGGCCCGTCTTACCTGTATTATTATCTCAGTTTTCACATCTTTTCAACCTATAGAGCATTTCCTATATTAATGACCGAGAAGGGATTCGAAATTGTTTGTCATGCAGCGCAGATGTTGACTCCGAGTGTCACTGACATCAGATGGGGCCACAAACATGAGTAGATATATGAATACTTGTGTATACTCGAAGACAAAAACACATTCGTAGACGAAATGATTCGCATTTGGCATTGACAATGACTTTTGGCCGAAATGCTTAAATAAATTGCCACAAAAAGCTGCGGGCAGAGCAAAGAAAAAAAAACAAACAAACAAATAGAAAATAACAATAAAAACTGAGAAAGAACAGATATTATCAAAAGTGTAGATGATTTAATACTCTTACAGGTGTTTCTTATACAAATTAAATGTTATTTTTAACATAAAACTTTAGTTTTACATTTATAATTTTATTTTTTTACCATTACTTTCCTTTTTTTATAGTACTATATTATGAAATGCTTCAATTCACTACTTGACTGTAATACCCTCTCTAAGAGTATAACAATTGCTGGGCTCTTGTTCGAAACGAAAGCGAAGTGTTCTAATTTTGTAATTTTTATTATAAATAAATTGAATTTCGTAAGCATAGTCAAGGTCTTACAAACTTGTAGTTAGCACAACTTTCACACAAGATAAACTAGCAAAACTAAATTGACGAAAATTCATAGGAATCCACAAAATTGCTTGCAGATGTTTTCTAAAAATGAATATACTTGTAATTCTATCAATTTAATTACCTGCAAGTGCAAATATTTGTGCTATTTATTAACAATTAAATTAAAATATAAGCTATGCGACAGGCTAATTTACGAGTTGTTTCAATATTACGTCTTTCTTGAAACACTTAACCCTCTACCATATATGGCTTTTCACTTTTAACGAAATTTATTTCAGTTTAAATGATATCCAAACAAAGTGGATTATTATTGGCGAATTTATTTGCTTTATTTTCTATTGGAAAAAAAATTTTTGTTCAAATATTCCTTAATTTATTCCAAAAAAATAAAAAAAACGGGTTAATCCTTAAGTAGTACATTTATAGACACGCAGTGTGAAAAATGTTATTAAAATAATCTAGAGGTTAATATACTTGGTTCTTTGTATGTCTTGAAGATACAAAGTATGAAAATCTCTAACAAATATTTTTTATTTATATTATTATGAGGGTATATACCCCGTTAGTGTTACGCAGAGTGCGGTGGTAAACAGTTTGCTATGCATATAAAAAAAAATCAGAGCAGTTGCTACGATATTTATATGAGTCGGACGCTATTTGTTTCGCAGACGGAATGCGAGTACGAATACATTCCAAAAATCCATGATACGTAGGCCCGTGTAACTACATATGTACATACATTCGAATGTAATAATAAATAAAATAAATACAGGTATAAAGTCGGGCACTGACAGAGCCCCGGGGCAGTGCGGATTTAAACGGCGAGACGGAGAAACGGCTTAAAGCTGGCCCAGTGGCCGATATAAAGGCGTTTTAGCCGCAACTCTGTGGGCGTTACAAAATGGGACATACGGCCCGAAAAGCATTTACATTTCTATCTCGCCGAGCTTTTGTTTAAACCAATGCGAATATAATTAAAACATTTGTCATGCTTGTCAAGCATTACAATTAAAACAATAAGCGCATATAAATCACAGTACTGTTATTTATTATTATTATGATTTGTTATGATGAGTCAATGGCCTGAATTATTTAATGTTAAGCTAAAATTATATAGTCTCAATATACTTTAATGAATCTTCCATACCCACTCGAATCCGAACAAACTAACATAAAAGCATTTTTATGATTATTTTGACACTTAACGAAGACACAAATAACATGAAAAGTGCTTATCAGACCAATAAGAAAGACAGAGAGAGAAAGAATAAACATAACATTAACATAACAGCAGTAAATCAAAACAACATTCTCATGTCTCTGCAGCTGTAGTGCTTAACATAACGTCAGCTGTTACCTGTTGATGATAACAGCTGTCGTACTGTTCTTGACATCACAACACTGTTAATGTCTTATAATTCTCAACAGGTTCTAGCGTTTCCAAATAGCCAAGACGCAAAGTAATATTGAATAATTGCGAGAGGTGAGGATTGGGTTGCTCTTGCTTTTAAAATGCTTGAGGGTTTTGTTCGCCCAACTCATATGTTACGACTTACGGAACAGCCTTGAGAACTTCTGATCTCGCCTTAAATTTATATAACTTTGTATATTATTTTATTTTCAAATGCAAATATATTTTGGTCAGGTGTCAATCGCTGTATTGTTTGCATTTTAGCAAATTGTTATTAACCCGAATCTTCCCAGCGTTACCATATGGTAACAAGCAATAGGCATTTACTAAAACTTAATTTTTAGACAATATATTAACGTTAGATTAACTTTTATAAGATATTCTAAGAGTAAATTGTTATCTCTAACTGATAAAAAGTTGATTGAAACAATCTCTTGAAGTTAGCTGATCGAAAAATGCGCTTTAAGTTGCTCATTATATTTTGCAGTGCAGAAAAACGGCATTTGGCAATTCGTCGCAAGTAAATTTAAATCGTTTAACTAATTTTAGTACTGAACTATATGAAATGCACCCATCATTACAAAGGTAAAAGAGTGCTCTTTTTAATTATGAAACAAATTTTAAATAAAAAACACTTTTTTAAAGTTAATTTACGCTTTTAATTTTCGTGTTACCATATGGTAACGCTGGGAAGTACAGGGTACAGGTTTTTTCCATACATTTTATTCGCGTTTCGCACTGTTTTGTTCATAAAATATGATTGCTCCTATGGCAGCTATATGATATAGTGGTCCGATTTGAACCAAATTTGGTCAGGATGTGTAGCAACATATAAGTCACATATTCTAAGAGTTTGGTTGAGATATCTCAGAATAGAAAAAAGTTTTTCATACTAAAGGTGAATTTGACCCCGATTGGTCCTATGACAGTTGTGTTATATATACGTTATACTGCACCGATTTGACCCAAATGTTGTCCTATAAATCAAGGAAGAGCCCCCCTGTTGGATTAAGTTGTGTTTATTAGACTTTTTCTCAAACATTTGTATTTTGTAGCATTTTGAAAACCTGTACCCTGTACTTCCCAGCGTTACCATATGGTAACAGCCGAAAAAATTGTCCTGTCGATTATCCTGACAAGGACGAACAAAATGAATGTGTTTTTCGGATTCAGCGAACTCAAATTTATCAGTCCTGAAATTTTCATTAAGAAATTCGAAAAAATGTTGCTCAGGACGATTCGGGTTAATTTTGATTGACAGCGCACCTAATTTGGGAGAATACAAGTATTGCTTGCTTGGTTCTATATCTGTTTGCTGTCAAATTTCCGATAATTACTACTAACTACGGGTACAAGTCAAAAAGTGCCTGCTGTTTTATTTTTTGCCCGGGGGCGTTGAGTGCATTCAAAACGTCAACATTTCAAACAAAATATACTCGTATACCATCGCGATAAGTACCTAGAGTCATGCTGGGTTTTTAAAAGGGGTGCACTGCAAATTCTCGACAAATACCTCTAAAAATAGAATCTTACGAATGACTTCGAAACTTGAAAATTGTATCTAATAAACGTAAATTATGAATTATCAACAATGGCCAGTGAATACGAAAATCTATTTTTTGCTCAAATCCGTACACTCTGTAGGTACGAGGAGATTTTAATGAAAACATGCGTAAATAATCGTGTATACAAAAATGTTTATGACGGTGTTATCCACCAAAAGGCCATGATCTTCCAATGGCTTTATTTTTATGCAAATTATTATAGACAGAAGAATATCAGAAAATATCTAAAAATTACTAAAGCGTTTCGAGACATGGTATTTTCATTCAAAAACAAGTAAGAATTATCCCTGCAATGGCTGCCCAACTGTGAGATACCCTTTAATGAATTTTTAAATGGAAAGAAGGTAATTTTGTTTTAGCTGATAAATTATTTCGGACATGCCGTTACATCAAACTATTTTCCAGGGTACAACAAGAAAACGTGACGAAGCAGTATAAACATTTTCTTTGCTCAGTTGCAGCCAAATATGCGGAATTTCTAAACAAAAAAAATGCACATTACCTGGACAGACACATTGTCTTGGTATATTATCAAAACAATAAAAATACTCATACATGTAATTGTACTTGGAAATTGAGTAATTCTTCAATTCGAAGAGCTGTCAATATATACTAAATGTTTGGAAAACATTGCCGTCTTTCCACTTAATTAGCTAGGGAAAAATGATGGCGCTAATTTTCCAATTAACGAAAATTGAGCAGACCATTTCGGAAAACTCTCCTCGTGATATAATTGCCTTTCTGACCCAAATCAATGACGTCAAGAACATTTGGCAATGTTTTATATTTAGATCTCTTATCCGTATTTATTTATGCTTACTTTTTACCAGACCACTGGCTAAATCGTTTTAATTATGAAATAATTTGTTAAAAATAGTTTCGATTTGGCTTATCACTTAATCGGCTTATTAGTCGGCAATTATAGACGGAGAAACTATTGAATTCAAAATTTACATGACTTTGCTAGGCGCTAAATATTAAATTGGGGAATATGTGAATTAAATTGAACTGTTGCATGGTATTTTTGCTTATCAATGAAATTTCCAGAGTACCCGGAAATATTGTCGATAAACAACCACAAAAGCCAAAATGTCAAATTCCAATAATTTGTTGGTGATCGCTTCAGGCATTCCTCCAGCTCATAAATGTCATAAATAAAATACTTTACACAAATCAACAATATCAACTTTAATGTCTACTCGTCTGTCGTCGCGTGTGTTCATATTATCGTTAATATTATTATTTATGTACACACATTTAAATAAATATTAATAATAAGCGTTCAATGTCAGGCAGATCGTCTCAGAAATTGCATTAAAAAAACAAAAAAATTCAAAATAAAATAAACTCGAATGGAAATCGCATAGCGTGCAGAATTTAAAGATACAAGATACATGATGTGATGGCGGGATTCCAGGAGGGAACTAAAGGGGCACCAACTTGCACTTGAAACCCCACAATTGAAATTGAAACGAATTTAACAGATATTAAACACAAATATGCCAAATATATTTTATTTTATTGCTCGGCCACGGAGTAAGCAGCTGACAAGCGTTTGTTGCTGCCGCCAAAATTTGAACAGATATACCCTAAAGAAAATTACAAATAGGGTATGCTTGATAAACTACCACAAAATGTGTAAGATAACGAAATATACACTATAAACAAAGATATGTTTTATTTTAAATTAATTTATATACTCGTAAGATTCCCGAAAAATGTAGACTTAATAGAAAAATTAAAATTTAATATTATTAAACAACAAGGAACAATGAATTTTATAATATCTTGTACATAAAAAATGTTCCTAAGATATCTGCTAGCCTATAAAGAAGAATTCTCTCATTGTTTATTGTTTTTGTTGAGTATTGTTAAATTGTCGTTGTCAAAATTAACTAGAATTTAATTCAATTGAATTTTTGGTCACACTTCCACTGACGACTGCGATCAAAAGCCAATTCGATATCGTCATAACTTGACGTGTGATTCGAAAAAAGACCCTGAACACCCATTGGGAATGGAGTTCTATCTTCAAATATTCGATCTTGATGCGAATATCGCGTGCAATTGTGTTCAACCTTGAAGACATATTGATGCCTTATAAGCGATACGTTCTGATGCACTTGCTAACTGAGTTCCAATCAATTAAAATAGCAAATTTGAAATTTATTTTGCATACCAAAGTGAAATTTCCGTGTAATGGTGCCAAAAATGCTATGGAATCAAATGGAAAAGCCTTTTCCGATTCTCAATAATTGCATTTTTCGTGGATTCGTGTATTATCCAAGGTTAGTTCATGATATTTATTAGCTGATTGACCTTAATTTATTTAATGAAAATTGGAGGAATTTCTTATCGGTTTCAATTCCAGATATTTAGATATACGATAAAGAACCACGCAAAATAAACACTGTACGCCCATGGAATTGATTATCAACAAAATCGAAAATTTTAATGAGTTGAGCATAAGGTGTTAACATCTATTTTGCGTATTGCCCGATCGAATTAATTTATTTGTTTTTATTGTACCCAACACGCAGCTAATGTCGTAGACAATAACATTTGAGTTAACAATAAATATCAGCGAATAATCAGAGAATTTACTACCGGCTATAAAAAAAACTTTAGGTGTTTTTATTGCAAACTTTTCTACAATTTCTGTGTATTAATTTGAGATAGAAGTGACATTTCTATCACATTAATCAGCTGTGTGATGGCAATGACCAAATTCTCTGACTTTTCTATCAAGGCCTTAACAAGGCAAAAAGATTAGGTGAGAAATATGTGACTTAAGGATACTCTGTAATTTTGAGTAGCTAGTTACGAAATAAAATGGAATATTAATAAGAGTTTTATCTGTTAATAATTATAAAATAATCCTATAGATCTAAAAAAAAATATATATTTAAAATTTGTTGTCCACATTGACTGACTGATCATTGCACAGCCCAAACAATAAACCATAGGAGAGTGAAATTTTCACTCAACATAGCTAAGACAATTTTATCTTGCAGGAAAAATTCGTTTTGTGAAATTCAGGGAGAAAACTGGCTAGTATTTTAATATTTCTTACTAATTCAGTATACCCCTGCAGGTTCAGCTGTTAGGGTATCACTAACGGTTTAGATAAGGCTAGCAACTGTAGTCTTTGATATTGAATTAATGTACTATGAATAGATTTCCAAACAAACGGATTACTGTTCAAATCGCGGACTAGGAACTCGCTGGTGCAATCAATTGAAATGTTTAATCCCAAGGCGTATGATAGTATTGATCATCTAAGTTATTGCTTTCGATTAGTCGATATCACGCTTGGCATTCCACAATCCACAATCACAACAACAAATCCATAGACAACAACTGAGGTTCTCTGACCGAATTGAATGACTTGACGATGACGTGTTGACGTCTTCAAGTGGACAGCTTATGAGCATTACAGAAAACAATGTAAGTTAATCAATCTAATTGATTACGCTTGCCCTTGAACTACTTTTTCTACCGTTCACATCAATGATAACAGATTCAAAGATTCTTCAAGTGTTCTTTCTCGATATAAAGTGATAAAATTCGAGAACTGAAATCCAGAATTTCACGCACTTTTCGATACCTGTCTGAGGTGTTTTTATGCCAAACATAAATATTTTATCACATGACTTAAGTACATTGGAATGCTGTACTGTCCGACTATTGCCGGAATATAAATATCGTTTGGTGTGCACGGAATTGGTAATAATAATCAGCTAAGTACCGAATTGAGTGTATAAATGACTGCTAATTAAATGCCTAATCATGCTGTCATACCAATTAAACAGCCAATTTCGGACAGTTCAAGATACCTATCGATATCGATGTCTAACAATGTCTCAAATCCCCAAAGAGTCGAGAAGCGTGCCAGAATTTTGAGTAGTCGAAATCCATTCAGAAACTATTCTATGTAATGTCTCAATTACTTTGTTTATAAAGACGTCACATCGACATGTTGTCATCATCATTAAGAATAAATAATTTGCTTATTGTAATTGTAAATGAATTCAAGTTTAATTGCTAAACTTACAAACAAAAATGTATTTGTTCTTTTGTACTCTGGACTATTATTAAACTAGGTCTATGAAAGCTAAATCAATTTTGGTGTGAAATATTCAGATATCGACTTCATGACAAATATTGATAATTTTCATTCATTATTTATTTATTATTGAAATTTTCACACACCTCTTTACTTTGGAATGCAACAAGCATTATTTAATTGAACTGTTACCAAGCAACATTTAAAAAAACTTACTACCGAGTTCAATATCGTTATCATAAAACCAGTCAATAAATATTATCGCCTTTGGGTTTGATCTTGTTCTTCTAGAAAATATGCCGCGCTTCGTCATTCATTTTTTTTAAATAGGTTTTTGGAAACTACTCATCTTTAGGTAAATAGAAAAGCTAACAAAATAATAAGTAATATATGCATTATTACTCATCCCAATTGCAACTGTTGTACGAATAAGCGATCGTAAAAGATAAGATTGGAATGTTTGTTAATCATCGAACTGAATCAGAAATGGAAAAAGGGAATTAAATATTAACATAGAAATAGATGAAAGTGATCATATTATAATTATACACTAGACAAAGATTGTGTTTACTTTGGTAATAGGGCAACATATTTTTTCTACGAGTATTTCATCTCCGGTTTCTTATGTTCCTTTGTTTGTTTGTGTTTGCCCAAAAGCGATTTTCATAATTTGGCATTACTCAGACAGAAATCGCTCATAAAACTTAAGTTTAATGTCATGCAAATGGCGACACTGGGAATTAGCAATGTCGACGTCTGATGGCTTTATTTCGGACTCTTGATATGCTCTCCGGCGGTTATGGATATGAGCTTATGGATATGAGGGTTGTCTTTGGGTCTGAGCTTGCAACTTGTTTTTAATTAGCTTTCTTAATGTGTCGGCCTGTTTCTCTTCGTTTCTTTTTGTTTTTTTTTTTGTTTTGTTTATTTTCATCTATTCTTTGCCACATAAACATCATTAAATTTATTTGCCCATTTGAATTCAGACAATGTTTACAAATCAAGTTAATGGCGAAGCGATCCAGAAACTTTGTATGCCCTTAAAATTCATTTGCAATTTTCTATTGAAGCTTACATTTTTTTTTAAGCTCAAAAACTGATTTCAAATTTAGAGAGTATAAGGAAATACAAGTTTGCCAAATACATATTGCAGAAGCTGCGCAAATTGTGATCATTTCTGGATTCTATATATGCAAATTCCTGCATTAGAATTATGTGAAAAACAGAAGCTACATATTCGCACAAATGATGCCAAGCGAATTGGCAGACAAAGAGACCCAGTTTCGAGTATTACGTATCAGATCATATCGATACGCGTCATCTGGACGCCAATTTTCATCTGCTGATATTCCAAATACAAAATTGAATTGATATTAACAAGGTATTTAAATAAATTTCGCACTGTTTTGACAAAAAACAGATAAATACACTTTTATATACACCCAACAGCAAATAGTTAGTTTAGTGTATGCTTTGACAAAATTTAACTTTTATTTAAAAAAAAAAAGAAATAATCTTAGTTTTCCTTTGTTTCCTTATTTTCACTATAGTTGCTTGGGTTTGCTAGAACAAGTTTAAAGTATAATAATGACATTCATTAAGTTTAACTATAAATATATTTTTTTTTAATTAATTGTCAGTATCACAAACATACACAATAATTACCTATATTGCAATGGATTTGTATTTTAATTTTTATTTTTTATTCTGGTATGTGGTTTTTAAAACAAGTAAACAGAAACTTAACTTTCCAAAATTTAAAAACAATTGTAAAGATTTTTATTTTGTCAACAAACTTTTTTGACCAACTGTATGTACATTTCTTTAATAAATTTATTATTTGATTTTTTTGTTATAACCTTGAACTTAAATTGAGTGCAATTAAGTGGTTATATTGATATACATATATTATATCAGTTTTATTTGATAGTAAATACAAACAAGCAAACAAACATTCAAAATATTTGTAAATTAACTGCGCACAAGAAAGCTCACGCCTTTGTCAAAGTCAAAGGTCTTGGCAAACAATTTAAGGAATTTTACCAAAAAAAACCAAAATTTTATGTCTGTATTACATATCACAGGTTAGAATCTGGCCAGGCAGACGTGATACTAACGAGGAAACACACACACACACACATACACACAGCTTGGAGGTGTCTTTGCATCTTCCCAGAAATTGCCATATAAAGCAATTATATTGGTGGAGCTAAAAACAGCTGTTTACAGCCACTGTTGCTGTGAGCAGACCTGTTACTGTGAGAACAGCTGTGTGCTCTCTTTTACAGCCACCCACACACGCAACACAACGAAGCTTGATTACAGTCACTGCTACTGTTAACTTACCAGAGAGATCATACGTGCTCTCTCGCTCACAGCCGACACCTACGCATACAGTAGCAAGTGCAATAACAGAGCTAGTCTGCAGACAGTTTTACTGTTAATTTAATAGAGCTGCCACAGCGAGTGCATGTCTGCTCTCTCGCTCACAGCCACCTACACACTCACACGTGTATGTACAGTGTACACACAGCGGCAGACAGCAAGAGCAATAATAACAACAATAGCGTGAGAGGCCTTAACAGCGACGACGGCTTTGCTTTGGTGGTGCCCAATAACTTTTATTAAATTCAGTCAACGGCTGACCGCGATCGCGAGAACAACGCGTTAAGAATTAGTGTGGGCAAAATTTGTGATTGGCTTAAGAACTTATTGGCCATAAAGTGTTAAGTTTAAATACGTACCACCCATAAATTGTGCAAGTTAAAAAAAGTTAGTATTTTAAAATGATTTATTACAATGTTTAACGGTGTAACTTTTTATGTGTCGTTAAATGCAAGTTATGAGCAATTAAACTATTAATAATATCAATTAAATTGGAGTTTAAAGAATTATTTTTCTATTTTTAAAAGGAAAGATTGCAAAAAAAATAAAAAAAAACCTATTGTGTGTAATTGTGAAAGAAGTGAAATATCTTTTTCTCTTTTTAAAGTTCCTTTCGTTTGAATAATATTTTAAAAATTATTCAACACAAATATCAAAAACTATCTGCAAAAATAAAATAAAATAAGCATTCATTAAAATACTTTAAAATCTATTAAAATTTAATGAATTGCCAAAATGATTGGGCCAATTATAAAATGAAAAATCATTTAATTTGGCGCCAGTTTCGAATTTGTAACATCAATTAACGAATTTGGGGAGTACCAGCTCATTAATATTTTCTAATTAGTTAGCGAATCAAACTTTCAAATATATTAGCACAAAATTATAAACGGGTTCGAAATCCCCCCCCAAAAAAAAAAAGATACGAAAACAATGCGGATAAAGAATTGCGAACCTTAGTAAAAAAAAAATGTTTGAAGACTCCGCATGATTCAGATGCTATTTATGAATCGATTCGATAATTGAATACATGTCGCAGCACTCAATAAAAAATAATCACTTTATAAGCATAAAATATAAAAACTCACGAAACTCGAAGGCGAAACAGGAAAATCTATTTGCGATTTGCATTTAAATAAATAATAAACCTTCTTTATTATTATTATTCTTTTATTATTTGCTGTTTTTTTTTTGATAATCGTTCGTTCTGCAAGTCAAACAAGTTTAATGCTCGGTCATAACTCTTGCAAGTCCAATTCCGGAACCCGGAGAAAAGGGGCGCTTCTAGTTGGCTTTATGCCTCCCTTTTTGTTGTTGGTTGGTTTTTTTTTTTTTTTTGCAGTCTTGGCGTATATTTGAATCGAAGCTAAAAACTTTCGTGTTTAAAATGTTTTTTATAGCTGACATCATCAGAATTTTTTTTTTAAAGTTTACTGTTATATGATGGCTGGCGTCTTGAGCTTCGTTTATTGTGATTGGTTTTTGAATACCCAATAAGGTATATCAATTTTCTACCTATTCAAGTAACGCCCAGTTCGTAACTTCTTTATTTGCTTTATTTACTTTCTAATTGATCAACAATTAGTAATATAAAATATAGACTGTCAAAAAATATATATTTTACAATTTATCCTACAGGAATTTTAAAGACATTTTCTAAAACTTGCTGGGTATCTAATTGTTTAGCAAAATATATCTTAAATTTTATTTTCCAAAGCATGAATTGAATTTTTAATGAGCGCGAATTTTTTGAAGAGTTGTGGTGCGTGTTTTTTCAAAGTGTCGTGTGTGCGATTTTTTCCCTAGCTTCAGCTCCAGTTATTAACTATTCAAAAATAAACAATTAATACATTTAAGCGCTACGCAGTAGCTGAAATTAGGAAGCTTGGAAAACCAGTTTATGTCCGCTTCTACCGTTAAGCAAACTGAATAACTCTGTCATGCATAATTGAAATTCATAGTCTTAATTAGTGTTTGATGTTCATATTGATCGTTGCACGGAGCGTATGCGTAATACGCAAATTTAAGTGGCTGATAAGCACTGGGAATGCTAATTTGTTGACAAATTGCAGAATTCTTATCTAATCGCAGCATCTAGTTTCGCCAACGATGAGCTCACTAAATGCAAAAAATAACTTAGATTAGATAAAACATTTAAGGGAATTTATATATAAACAAAACAAAGTTTATTTAAATTATTTTGGAAGTCAAAAGAAAATTCCTATAAATATTTGCTATTTATTTAAAGAGACTAACTAATGATAATGATTTTATTATGATTTAGTTTCAAGGATTTTTGTTATAGTTTATTTTCCAAACCGAATCATTTATTAAGAAAATTCAAATTGGGTTAGCCTAATTTTTTTAACATAATTACATTCTTCAGCGTTTCAAAATAATGTAATTTAGCTGGTAAAATAATTAAATAAACACTTAAATAATTCAAATTGGATTTAACTTTATCGGTATTTTTTTTTTTAACTTAAATTAAATTCTAGTTGATTTTTCAAACTTATTAAACTCTAGTAGATTTTTTAAATCAATTAAATTCTAAACGAATTTTTCCACTAAATTTTGGAAAGATACGTAGTCTTCTCTAAATAATATTTAGTAAATATTTAAAAAAAAATATCGCTGATAATAATATGAAATTTTTCTACCCTTAATAAACATATTTACTTTACTGATCTTTTCTTTCTGTTTATCTAAAATTTTTTCAGTTGTGCACTAGATTTCCAAGTCAAAGCAATGGCTGTCAAGAGCGTCCTGATGGCGCTCATGCTGGTGCTCCTGGGCGTGGTCCTGACCAATGCCTTTGATCACACACTGAAGCTGGATTTCCCGGGTCCGTATTGTGCGCGGCAGAATACGTGTTGCAAGGATCGACGTGACGGCTGCTCGATGCCCATCTCAAGTAAGTTTCCTCTAGATCTCTTCTTTTTTCCCTAAGTAATCCTTTCTGTCTGCAGCGACACTGTGCTATTGTGATGAGTTCTGCGATCGCGATGACTCCGGCGACTGTTGTCCGGATTATCGCTCGTTCTGTTTCAATGAGCCGGATCCGTTGTTGAGCTGTCTGCACAACGGCATCTATTTCCACAAGTACAACAACACGTGGGACAACTGCAACGAATGCCGTTGCCTGGAGGGCGGTCAGGTCCAATGTGATACGGATCTGTGCCTCACCGACGATGAGATTGTCCACAGCATCAATTCCATTCATCAATTGGGTTGGTCGGCACGTAAATACGACGAGTGGTGGGGACACAAGTACAGCGAGGGTCTTCGCCTCCGACTGGGCACCAAGGAGCCCTCGTATCGTGTAAAGACCATGACACGTCTGACCAATCCGTCCAATGATCTGCCAAGGAAATTCAATTCCGTTGAGAAATGGTCTAGTTACATATCAGAGGTGCCGGATCAGGGCTGGTGCGGTTCCTCTTGGGTGCTGTCCACCACATCCGTGGCATCCGATCGCTTTGCCATCCAGAGTCAGGGCAGGGAGATCGTCCAGCTGTCACCACAGAACATACTCTCCTGCACACGTCGCCAGCAGGGCTGTGAGGGCGGTCACCTGGATGCCGCCTGGCGGTACCTCCACAAGAAGGGCGTGGTCGATGAGAACTGCTATCCCTACGTTCAGCACAGGGACACCTGCAAGATTCAGCGTCACAACAGTCGCTCCCTGAAGGCAAATGGATGCCGACCGGCGTACGGCGTCAATCGTGATAATTTCTACACAGTCGGCCCGGCGTACAGTCTGAGCGGTCAGGCGGATATTATGGCGGAAATCTATCACTCAGGACCCGTGCAGGCAACCATGCGTGTCTACAGAGACTTCTTCTCGTATTCGGGCGGTATCTATCGCCAGACAGCTGCCAATCGTGGTGCACCGGCCGGCTTCCACTCCGTGAAGCTTGTGGGCTGGGGAGAGGAGCATGACGGCGTCAAGTACTGGGTAAATAAAGATCTAACAATATAGAGAGCTTATTTTCGGCATGACGAATGATATACTTATAATATAGTTGACAGATTTTAACAAAATTTGGTAAGAATACATAGAACAATACCAGAAAGATAATCTATGAGTTTTATCCAGATATCTCAAATTTTAAACAACGTTATTCATACTGAGGTTTGATGTTTAACCGATCCTTCGTATGACAGCTATATGATATGATAGTCCAATTTAAACTAGACATGTTCAGGATACATAAGATACCAACAAATAGACAATCTGTAAGTTATGTTGAGATATCTAAAAATTTAACAAAGTTATTTGTACTAAAGGTCGATCTCAATCTATCCTTAGTATGACAGCTTTATGATATAGTTGACCGAGCTTAATCAAATTTGGTCTGAATATTTAAGGTAATACCAGAAAGGTTATCTGTGAGTTTTCTTGACATATCTTTAAAACAAAAATGTTTTTCATTCAAAAGGTTTAATCTCAGCCGATGTTCTACGGATTCTTTAACACCTTCTTTTTTGCATATTTTTATCCAAAATTAACGAAAAAATTTAAAAAATTGTGCATTTTACTCATTAAAAATATTTAAATAATTTTCATTACAGATCGCAGCCAATTCGTGGGGTCCTTGGTGGGGTGAGCACGGTTATTTCCGCATCGAGCGCGGTACCAACGAGTGCGGCATCGAGGAGTATGTCCTGGCATCCTGGCCACATGTGTACAACTACTTTAACACGAAGTCGCCATAAGTTGAACGGAGCAAACACTCTCGTAATCTCGAGCTTTGCAGTGACGAACAATTTATCTCATGTTTCAAAATTTTCCATTTGCTCCGGCACTGAAAGTGAATTAGGCGCTTCTTCTAATTGTAAATTTATGCTAGAACTTAGGTACTAAAAATTATTAGCTTTAAGTCGCGCTGAGACGACGCAAACATTGTAAGCTGCCCCAGCTCCCAAATTCCCGATCCACTTAACTGAAATCCCACGCATTCAAACGAATTCTAATTTTAACTTGCCTGGTTAATCATATGACGAGTATTTTAATCAACTAATTTACTGAAATCGAAGTATGGAGCTGCTATATCAATTCGTAACACGATACTGCCACATTAACTGCACCGTCCTCCAATCTGCCACCTTATCTCCTATCTCACATATAACTGCCACAACAAATTGATAAAATAGCATACGAATTCTTCTAGTGAAACTCGGAAGGGAATCCCTTGAAAAAGAAAAGTGATCAAAGTACGGTTTGAGACATGTGTAGGAACGATTAGGGTTTATGTATTGACGAATTACTCCGCATATGCTTATCTACTCATGTATTGTATTGTAAATGAAAGTTAACTGATTCATAAACCGATTTACCGTTTTCGGCTTATAATGTATGTATATTTTTAATAAAGGAATTGTATTTCATGTTAACTATGTTTTTCTTTTAGGAATTCCATTGTTGGTTTATTGCTATAAAATCTCCAATAAAATAAAGGAAAATATATATTTTTAAGTTTAGAAGTGGTTGATTAAAAGACTTAAAGACTACTTCCATTTCTGGTATTGATCTAGAAATTCTCTAAAAACAATTTGATCTTAACTTTATTTATCCACAATCCAAACGGTCAAATTGCATATAATGATTAATTTATATTGGTATGTTTCATAATAAGTAATTCACTTTAGGGTTTTTTTTTTATTCATTTTGTTTAACAATATTTCACATGTGTGTTGTTTTGCATCGGGTTAATGAATACAATAAAATAAAATACAATTCTTTTGAGGATAATTACTTGTAATTAAATAACTAAATACGCGATTATATAAAGGGGGGAAAATCATCGAGAATGTTGATACTTTGCACTTAGAATTATACAATCAAATGGGATATTAAAGTCATAAGCAATTTTTAGGTAGTACTCGTCCTACTCTAAACGATCTAAAATTTATCCTGGAATTTGTTTCTTTAAGAAAACACAGTTTTTGATCGTATCGCAAAGATCCAATGCGTCGGGAATTTGCATTGATCTAATTTGTCCAGCCTTTTGAAGAGTGGATTTACTAACTGTAGACTGATAAGTAGCGTTACAAAAATATTCGTGATCGAGGGGCGTTGTTTGCTAGATGAGAGCTGTGCCAATTGGATAGAATATCGGAACAAGTTCGTCACTAATTGAGTGTGATGCCAGCAAAGGATACTTCCAGTGTTGTGTCGTTTGACTCCATGCGGCTGCGTAAATGCGCCAATGTATTTTTATAATGGCTCTCGATCTGTTTGGTTTCCTCGCTGGGCTCCAGATTGGGCAGCTCTTCGTTAACCTTGGCAATTAGCTGCAAAATAATAGAGTTAATAACTCTAAACGGGGTCTCCAAAGTGCTTGAGATGTTACCTGATTTAACATGGCCACTGTGATGAGCGAATTGCCGCGTTCAAAGTAGAAGAGATAGTGATTCAATAGCTCCACATACAATTGCACTTGGACGCCAGTGTCTAGACACTGTGATGCAATACGTGCGCCCTTCTTCAGACAATCCAGCGTACGCTTCTCATCGCGCATTTCCTCACCATTTTGCCTAGGGAATCACACATTTTAATATATATATAAATACAGTATTTAAGCAGCACTTACTTGCCACTCCAGAAGAGTGCCGCACAGGCAACAACACCACGACATTGATCCGGTTTCTTAAGCAGCTTGGACGCAGCTAACGCACAGTTGGTGCGAAGTGGCTCAGCGTTCTCCTCTCCAAAACAGGACATCTGCTCAAATGTGGACATTATCAGTGTGATGGCTGCAAGCTGTGCCTTCGAGTCGGATATCTCATCCTCATACAGTGAGAAGGCCTGTGTCATGAACTCATATGCCACAGTCTCATGATTTGTATAGCGTATCTCGCCAATTACCAGTGCACCTTGTAGATACAAACGTAATGCCAAATCGGGTAGATCTGCTTTGGCCAGAGCGCTAATTGTGCTGTGACAATACTGCACAATCTTCTGACACTTTTTATCCCAGTTCTCATCCTGTTCGGCAATAGCTTTGTATTTAAACGCCAGTTGATAAGCGGCAAACACAAGCGGTGGCAGAACATGCTTTAATCTTTGACCACCACCGTTTCCTAAATGCTTGCGCGCCGTTTGCAGCATTTTATATTGCATGTCCGGTTCCTCAGATTTCAAAAGGTGTATAAAGCTGTTAAGGAAAGGAATTTAAAGGAGGTTTTATTTTAGATTTACTGCTGCAACTTACCGCGCCACAACACCCTGTTCCTCAGCAAACTCCTCGGCATCTGTACTATTATTTGTGGTGCTCGTCTCGTCATCCTTGATCAGCGGCGTTATGATCGTCAGCAAGCTGTCCGCTTGCTCCGCTGTGGTCACCTGTGTCTCATTCTCCAGTATGTTCATGACCAGATACAATGCCAACGATTTCCGCGAGGTGTAATCGAACTTTTCCAGCAGCGGACAAAAGTTGTTCAGTTGTATGATGGTCAGAGCATTATTGTAGAAATCTATGCAGATTCTCAAAAGGCGTGACAGTTCCTGGTTCACAGACAACAGATGTGAAATGCTGTAAGTTAGGGAAATTAATAAGGTGAGAATCTTGAAAACGAGATATACACTATCGAAATTACTTGTTCATGTTCATGCGATCGAGTATTTGTGCGGTTGTACCCAGCACTTTGTCCACGTAGTCGACACGATCGGCATACACTTTCTGGGCAAGACTTAGTAAGGCGACTTGCAGGGAGATTGTGTCCTCCAGTGGCATATCCGTGCGGGTTTGCACAATGTTCGCCACCTGCACGCTGAATACCTCAAATAGTTCGACTTCGGCGGGTATAATGGCATCTATAGCATTACCACTTGTCTGAAATGGGATGAAGATATATAAAATTTGGATCTCCAATAATCAGTTGGGTATAGGAGCAACTCACCTTGCCACTGCGTTGATTATAGGCCGCCAGCCGTTCAATCAGCGATATAATAATGTTCTTAACATTTACTCCCGTCTCCAGTTGGGCGCAGGACTTTAGGAACGGATCAAGTGTCTGCAGATGAAACTCATCGGGAAATACCTGTATAATGCACTCCATCAGATACTCCTGGGCAATGGCATCCCGACAGCTGACCACTTGCTCCAATATGCCCGGCAATATCAAACGCTTGTAAGTCTCCAGTGTGGCAGATTCCAGCTGAGAGAGTCGCACCAGATTCGTGCCCACCAATATTTTTAGTTCCTCGCGCTCCTTCTCTCGACGTGTCTTCTCGCTGGAGTGTCCCTGATGCTGCATGCGCACCCACAGTTTATTCATCTCGGCGAAATTCGTCAGCACAAAATCAATGGCATCGTAAACATTGCCCTCATGCTCATTCTCCGCCACCAGAACATCCGGCAGAATGTTACGGGTACACTGCAGCAGATAGTTGCGCAGGAAAAGACCACGTAATGGATGCTGTACACCTCGACACATCTCCACCAGATCCTTGAGTATACTACGCTTCAGTGTCGAGTCATTCTTTATGTACACAATGCCCACCGTGATCAGCAGATATAAACGTGGAGCTATCGTATGCGAATACTGCACCAGCTCATACAGATCCGTCTCCTTGTGGCTCTTCTCGCTGAGATACAGTTCCAGGTGGCACAGCTCATTCGTCACGGCCATGTCTGTGAGGAGATTGAGATGGTAATTCAATAAATGATAAGAGTAGGTAATCATATTATAGACTTACACAACTCGTAGTAGCTTTTGGGTGACAACATTGAGGTGCGCAGCTCACTTAACATAGTGCTGGCACACTTGAGTGCGTCCAGCATCCGCTCCTTGTCCAGAAAATGATTCATTTGGAATGCCTGTTTGCGTGCCGCACTCACCGCCTCGGCCAGCAGCTTCTCCTGGTCGTCCAAACCATTGGGCATTGTCTGAAACGAAACATAGCATACAGTGTTGGGTATACTGGGCCAATCCCTCAAAGAACGCGAATACATGTGACTGAATGACAAACGAGACAATTTCGAACAGATGAATTAAGAGAGAACACCACATGAGATGAGATAAGCGTCGCCAGCTTATTTCGAATTGAATTCGAGTTCGAAAGCGATGCGAAGCGAAGATGATAACGAGCTTAAAAACTGCGACTGGGTTCCTCTTTTGCACAATTTAAGAGATAGGCGCAAGTTAATTAAATAGTAGTAGCAGTAGTAGTAGATAATGAATGTGGAGTGTAAATTAACAGTGCTGTTGTTGTGAAGATCCCGATACTGTGACTGCCTTCCTCTTTTGGGCGTGTATATAATACAATTTAAGAGATGGGCGCAACTTAAGTAAATAGTAGTAGAAGTAGTAGTAGTAGATAATGAATATGGAGTGGGTGGAGTGTTGCAGTGCTGTTGTTGTTGTTATTGTTGTTGTGCGTGGCGTGGCGTATTTACCCTGGATTGGTCACCATTGGCCGCTTGACCGCTGTACGTGGACGAGCTCCAGGGATACATGCTTGGAATGGTTGTTGTGGTGTGCTTGGATGGTATTGTTGCTATTGTATATGGTTATGTGGACTCCTTTTGGGTTATTATTTATGCTTGCACCCGCACACTTGCAAGTGTTGCAAATTGCACTAATTTTTGCCGCTAGCAAAAAGTGGGCGGTCGAGAAGGGAGCAGTCAGCGTTTAATTTCTTTCTGCTAATCAATTATGACACTTGGCGTACGTTGAAATCTTAATTTCCGGTTGCGGGCGTTTACGGTTTGGTTTGGGGCGCACTTACCATTACAGCAGCGTTGAAAGTGGGCGGAGCAAGGATGCAAAAAAGTGTCTTAAATTAATGTAATTTTTTTCAATAGTTTTTGTACTCAGTGTGACCAGTGCTGCCAACTTGTTTTAATGGTGATGTCGCAACCAAAAACGGGTTGGCAGGCGTGTGTCAGAGCTTTTCATATTGTGATCAATTTCCATGGACTCAAATTTGAAACTTGTAATGCTTAAAAGCTAAAAAAAGGATGAAATTTTTAAATTTAAGCAGAATTGTTGTTAGAATTTTGTAAAATATTTGGATTAACTAAATTAAAATTTGTTACCCAATTGTAATAGCTATAACTAGCTTTAAAATAGCTAAGTTGGCAGCAGTGTTAATGAATGCTGTAAATACTAAAAATACTAAATGCACCATAAACAGCGCTTGGTCATACTGATAATTCAACTGAAATTCAAAATAATGTACATTGGAATACAATTTATTTGATTTATGCGAAACGAGTCTATTTCTTCTCTTGCTTCTTGCGCAGCTCCTTGCACATTGCCTCCTCACTGCCCACCTCGGAAGCTTGGGTCTTCAGCTGATTTGACTTCTCAGCTGCCTCGCGTTCCAACTTGGCGACACCATCGCGCACAACCTTTTCTATGTCATTCAAGAGCGAGGATGCACCAAAGCGAAAGCGTTGCGGTGTCAACCAACGACTGCCCAGTGTTTCCTTGACCAAGGTCATCCAGGCTATGGCATCACGTACTGTGCGCACTCCACCCGCCGGTTTGAGTCCAACAATTTGGCAAGTGCGTCGCTTGAACTCCTGTATGGCGAATATCATGACAAGACCCACGGAGAGCGTCGCATTCACCACCTCCATGCCCGTGGATGTCTTGATGAAGTCTGCGCCCGCCATCATGCACACCATGGCGGCCTTATAGACCTGGAATTAGATAAAGCAGCAGTTAGATGCCATCGGTATTTAAATGTTGCCTGCGATTGACCGTTAAAAATAGCTAGATATAAAAACAAATGTGTATGAATTAAAAAAAAAAATATATCAAAATTAAAAATATATTATATTTAACATATAAATTTACTTTAATTAAAATATACTTTTATATAAATTTTAATAGAAACTTTTTTTTATAAATATTTTTTTTTAAATGCTGCGTGCGATTGACAGTTAAAAATAGCTAGATTTTAGAAAATACGTATATTAAATTGTTAAGCTGAATATATAAAAATAAAAATATATCTAATATAATTTAATTTCAGTTTTCTATATATAACTTTTTAAAAATAATTTTCTAGTTATTTTTAACGGTCAATTTGAAAGCAGGTTACTTACATTTTCCATAGTGCCCAGTTCCCCAATAGCCAGAATGGTCTTTAGAAGCGCATGATCCCCGCAAGCGCTACGCATGAGCACAATTTCGTTATAGAGTGTATTCCAGTCACCCAATATCGCCAGCTGGCGATTAATCACAATATCAATCTCGGTGGCACCAGCGAGAATGGCATGGCTAATTTCCTGAAGACGCGTCTGCAGTCCATATTGACCAGTGGGAAATCCTGTGGCCACTGCAGCAATGGCAACGTTATCCAGTTGATTGAACTGTTGAATCGAAGTATACGCATCCTTAACACGCGCCGGATACACGCAGACTGCGGCACAGTGAATGTCCTGCAGGAGCGTACGCTCAAAGTACTTGTCAAAGAACTGCGGCTCAAAGGGATAACAGGCGCGCACACAGATCCGACGCACATTGGCCCGAGTATCGTCTCCGGACAGCGTCGTCAGATCTGTCAGCATGAGGGCTCTCAAGGCCCAGGCAATCTCATTCACCCCAGAGACGACACAGCGCTTGGAGATGCTCACGGCAATCTCCTCCACCTGACGCAGAGAAATGTGCACAGTCAGCAAGGAAGCATCTGCAGGAGAAAAATGCTAATGTATAGGATGATATAAGATCATATATAGCTACTGCTCACCAAAGGGCAACGTTTTGTTCACAACTAAGGTCTTGAAATCCATTCTGCAATCGGAACTTTGGCTTTAAATTAATCGAAAGACTTGTTAATAATCGTAAAATAAAGATAAAGTGTAAAACTGATATCATAAAATATTTATGTTGACAACTAAAAGTTCTATATATAAATTTTAACAGATATAACAGAAGTTTTGAATTATATTTATGAGAACTTATTTGTAAATCAAGATCAACATTTTTAAGAAAATGAGATTTTGTTGATTAGGAAAATTGGATAAAAAATAGCTGTTGCACAAAAAAAATAAAATGTTTTAAATGAAAAGAAATTAAACGCAGATTTAATTAAGAAATCAAATCATGATCAAAATTACATACCGCTTGGAAATCGGTTAATTTTTGACAAAGTTATCAGAGTTCAAAGTTTTTTAAAAAATGTCAAGGGGTAGGTATGGAAAATTGGATGACAAATGGCATAGAGTCGAAAAATTTGAAAATTTTTAAATCAATAAAATTTAAATGCAGAATTAATTTGGGGGCCAATTGATAATCAAAATGACATTCCACATGAAAATCGTATGAGTTTTGATAAAGTTATGATAGTTCAAAGTTTTCGAAAAAATGTCAAGGGGTAGGTATGGAAAATTGGATGATAAATGGCTTAGAGTCGAAAAATATGAATATTTTTAAGTCAATAAAATTTAAATGCAGAATTAATTTGGGGGCCAATTGATGATCAAAATGACATTCCACATGAAAATCGGTTGAGTTTTGATGAAGTTGTGAAAGTTTGAAGTTGGTCTGACTTTTGATTTATCAACTTTACATGTCCAAATTGTTGTTTTTCAATTCTCTATGATTTCTTACAAAAGAATGAAAAGTCTGAGAGTCAGGAAATTGGTTTTTTATCCACATATTTTAGGTGTGCCAATTTGATGGCCTAATCTGTATAAGTATACTAAGTTTGTTTGATTAAGACACACCCTCCAAGTACACACATTCATATATTATATTTACGTATACACATCATCATAGTCAGCACAAATATTTGTCTGATAATGATTTGTCTACTATTGACGTGACTGTGCAATCGCTGGGGGAAACAGATAACAGCTAAATCAATTATTATTTCCAGTATTATTTAATTAATAACACAAACAATATAAATTTGTGACGGCTAAGAGGAAAATTTAATTGCGCTAATTACATTATTGCTTGATTTTTTTAAGTGCTTTTAAGGTACTGAGCTATTATTGTATAGTATTATCGATGTTTTGCCCATTGTTCCCAATAGTCGCTCTTCTGCATCTCATACAATCTGGAGATTGTGCGTTCAAAGGCAAACAGTTCCTCCTCTCCGGTAAATACACTCGATTTCGATGCGTGCTAAAAGAGAATTCAATTTTAAATAATGCAAATAAAAAATCAAACTTTTTAAACATACCGAACCATGAGTTATTTTCAAGTCATCCATAAGTACACGATCCGAATCGGATATGGGTGAATTGTCGCCCACTTCGAATAGATTATCCAGCGGCTCATCGGCCGAAATGACAACACGCACTCTGTTGTCGTACAGGGTATCTATGAGTGTTATAAAACGTCGCATTTGTGACTTGACATTCAGATTCAGTTGAGGAACATCGCGAATGAGCACAGTGTGAAAGAATTGTGCGATTTGCAGATAGTCGCTACCTGCCAATGGCTATAGACAATATGTTAATACAGGAGTATAAAAAAAGAACTGTAGAAATCTCACGCGATCGCATAGCTCCTTGAAACTGCTGTCCAAGATCTGTCCGCAGGTGCGACGGAAAGTCAAATCCCGACCGAAATGTGTGATTGTGCGGGGTCTAATGATGTCATTCTCTTCGGCGCACAGTATTTTAAACATGCGATCCATATTGGCCTCGGCATCGGTCTGACCTATCACAAAGTAATTGGTATCTCCGGATTGCGCAATGCGTCGATAATCGATGGAATCCAATTTGGCTAAATCACAGCGCTTCTGCAACAATCCAATAAACGGCAGAAAGTTGACGCGTTGCAAGCCATTCTTGTACAGATCCTCCGGATGCCGATTGCTGGTGGCCACCACAACAATACCCTTGCGGAAGAGATGCGTAAAGAGACGCTTAAGTATCATGGCATCCGCAATGTCCGTCACTTGGAATTCGTCAAAGCAAATAAGCCACGATTCACGGGCAATGCTGTCCGCCACGGGTTTCGTGGGATCAAAGGGTGCGGGCTTCTCCGAGTTAAAGGCGCGATCCACAGGACCTTGACGCTCCTTGGCCTCGTGGATCTGGGCGTGCACGTCCGTCATGAAGGCCGTGAAGTGCACACGTCGCTTGTGATTGATCTGGACGAGGGGGAAAGGTTGATTACCACAATCAGTATACTGATAAGAGATTACTCACCTCACAGCAATCGTAGAACAGATCCATCAGAGTGGTCTTGCCCACACCCACACTACCGTAGATATACAGGCCTTGGGGGGCGTGGCTGCCCGCATTCAGATCATCCTCGGGATCATCCTCACTGGACTTGCTGCCAAAGAGCTTGCCAAAGAAACCGCCACCTGAGGATTGTTGTGTTGTTGGCTGATACCCCTTGATTCGCTTGTAGAGTTTATCCAGTGCCTGCATCGTTTCCTTCTGCTTCGTATCCACCATCAGTTGACCTGAACTCACCCGCTTCTCGTACTCGGACAACGGACACAGATTGCGGAACTGAAGGGTTACGGCGGGTAATTGCGAACGGAGTAACAACTTCACCTGGCTATGCAAAGTGGCGCGCACTGCCACGCCCACTTGGTAGGGCAACATTTTAAGGCCTAATTTCTATTTATATATATGTATATGGATATCACACGGTTTCTGTACGCTAATTAAATATATTTCTGGTCAGCTTAACATATTAGTATTATTACATAAAGCATTTCCTCGTAGCCGAAAACGTTGACCGCGAATTTTGCACGTTGGCCGTGAAATTTAGATACTGGCCAAAATATATAAAATGTCATTCACAATAATCAGTGAACACAGCTGTTTGAACAGCTGTGTTGCCATTCGCAGCTAAACAGTTGATGACAGTTCTAGTGAACTACCTCCCTGGAACTAAAAGTGAACTTGTACATGTTCAGTCGTTCCGAATCTAGCGCGCAATTTAAATCTGCATTTATTTTTAGGTTCTTCTATATGAAAAATATCAAAACTCAACAAAATTCAAACAAAAACTCTGAAAACATTTGTAATATTCTAATTAGAGAAATAACCAAGAATAAATCAATTCTTAAAACTTAAAATTTTATAATTTATATTAAGAAAAAAAGTTTTAACTCTGACTTTTCGAAATAAATGTTTGAAATTATAACATTATAATTAAATTTAAATTTTATATGACTGTAAAACTTTATAATTAATGCTTAAATAAGAGTTATTCTCTGATTCCTAACTCTATAATATTTGTTTATGGCATTCGAAATTAGAAAATATTTTTTTGATAAAAATTTAAAATAAAAATCGATTCGCTTCCCATCAACCAAATCATTTTTTTCGGATTCGATTTTATTACTTATAATTAGGATTCCTGATTCAATTAATTAAAACAGCAGCTTAAAGTTGAAAGTTTACACATTTATTATACACGCATTACACATATAGTTTTTTTTTAATAGTAAATGGAGTATATATTCATCTCTTCTGTCTTAAACACTCATGACAACTATTTATGGCTGACTTTTGCGATTCTACATAGCTTTTTACAATCAATTTTTAGACCAGTTTGCATCTGGGTATCTTGGCTATTAACGTTCCACGGCTCGAATTCATTTCGGTTTAGATTTTAGATATTAAATTTGGAAATTTTATTTTTGTTTTGTTTTATTTTTAATGTTGGACAAAAAAATACATCTAAATATTTTTTATTAATAAATTCAAGTTATATAAATTTGCACATCTGGCTGAATTTTTTTTTTGTATTATTGTAATTTTACAATTATGTGTATTTTAAAGGGAATTGGACAATGCCAAGTAGTTATTTAGGATTATATATTTTCTTTTAAATTCCATTGTGCTGCAATAGTTTTGATATACATATAATACATACAATTTCACATTTATAATAATGTTGTGGAAAGTTTTATGTACCTAAGGATATTAATTGTGACATTGATAATTTTAAAATTGTTGTGCAGGACATTTCAAAATCTGATACAGACGGTCCATGTTATCAACATGAATGTCTTAACTTTCAATTTTTTTTAAATTTTATTTTTGTAATTTTAGATTCCAATATTTCTGTAAATCGTATGTAAAAACTAATGTTAAACACTCTCGAGTCCCCCGATTGGAGGTAACATATATTGTGTGTGGTAGCTCTAGTTAAATTTCGAAATGGTCCCGACTAATCTACGAAACCTATAAAAGTGCCAATTTTGTGCACATGGTTTCTGCAACAAAAATTATTTGTTTGCATTCTCCAAAAATTAGCAAATTACTTAAAAACTACACAATGCAAATTGAATTTGAATAATACATATAAATGTTTTTTATTATAAGTTTTTTTGTTGGTTGCTTTTAATTGTTTTATTAATGAACATTGAATATTAAAAAATCAATTTGAACAATTCGAATATTTATGATTTTAAAATGCAATTTTATTAGCATTATTTATATATATTATAATAATAATTTATAATAAATGATATTTGGCAAACATTTGCCAAACATTCTAAAAATCAGTACAATTTATTCATATCTCATTTAGGGTTATAATTTAATTATAATTAAATATTATAAAAATTACATAAAATTATTGCTTTTGATTTGGTTTGCATTTAATTATATAATAATTAACTTTTCAAGCCCTGTAAATTAATTTATTGACTGCATATTAAAATGATTGTGATGGATATTTCTGAAATATTCAAAAATGTGTTTGAATCAATGAAATGAATGAAAGAACCAAAGAAAACACAGTTATAAATTAAATTATAAATAGATTTTATATTTGATGAATAAAGTTGAAATATGTACAAAGGTTTCGGTACTAGTAATTATACAAATAAAATTTAAATAACTTATGCATAAATAAAATAATGATACATATATGTACAATACAGTATTTGTAATACAAGTATGAGTTATGAGTCTATTTGTAGCTTGTACGTTTCAAAACTTAGGCAAATCATTTTAGGGAGCTTTTCATTTTATCATCTATGAAAATAATCCTTGGGATTTTCTATGCACCGAATTTTTTGGGAAACCAAAAATGGATAAGAAAAAAACTAAAATGTACCACCCCCATTTTCCCTCGTATATTGCTTCTTTTTTTTTTTTGCCCATGCTCAGTCGTTGTGTGTGAGTTGAAGAGGAACTCTTTAGAGCACGTGCAGATTCTCGCAGCTTTTGGACTTGGAATCCCGCGTCCAGACACGTCCCAGCAGTCCCTTGACCTTCAAGCTGGTGGAGGTGCGAGAACCGCGATATTTCCGTGGACTGCAGATGGAAAAAGAAGAATTGTAATTAACTGCCGGATATGATGGATGCAACATGTCGACTCACCTGCTGTGTGCACTGCCTGGCGGTGTGCCTGCCCCATCCCCCAGTCCGGTCCCGAGCGGACCCAACGGCGTATTGGCATTGAGACAGCCGGCGGAGAGCGGGGAACAGGCTCGACGCTTGGACTTGCGAATGGAACGCTTGCGAAATAGATCTCTGTCAAGAGAGACGAGAGCATTACAAGATTGCACCGAGTTGCTGTCAGTAAAGTGATTACTTACCTGGATTTCTCGGGATTCTCGAGCTTGAGCCGTATTTGAGATAAAAGACCGACGAGCAGCTCATCCACATTGTGATTAATGCCCACCGATGTCTCTATGAATTTGCAATCATATGCTGTGGCCATGGCCTTGCCCTCTATAAGATAGAAACAAGTTGCGAATTTTAGTGGCATTTTAGTGAATCACGGTTATGCGACAAGTTAATCAAATCAAATTGCGTCGCTTAGTTAAACTCTTAGGTGGGTAATAAAAAAGCCCAAACTTGGGCAATTTTATATCTTAACACGTTTGCCCATTAACCTATACATCTCTCTCACTCCCTCACTCACTCCCTCTCTTACTCCCTCTTTCTCCCCAATTCTTCCCCCTGCCTTTTTTCCTGTCTGCTCTGTAGATTTTGACACGTTTCCTGCGCCTGCTGTCGTTAAATCTATAGCTATGAGAGTACAATAAGTAGCCAAGTATATGTGTGTATATATATTTTGTAGGCACTGTTCGCTTTTATGACAACCTCACACACACACACACACATAAAGTGCACATATACATATAGACATTTTTATTAACGATGTGCGAAAAAGTTGTCGTCATTTTATTAGATTTTGATAGGATGTTCTCATCTCTCCTAAATACTACCAGCTTATTATGAACCTTTTTTTTTTTATTAAACTTCCCAGACAACAACAGCAAATTTAAGGCTTTAACAGCCAGATATTTGCTAATTTTCAACCGTTTCTCTTTCTCTTTCTCTTTCTCTTTCTCTTTCTCTTTCTCTTTCTCTGGGGTAAGCTTAACAAAAGTCAGTTGGGTTCTCCGTCCGTCCGTCGTTTAATTAAAAGCAAACAAAACACATAAACAATGCAAACTACTTGGCTGCCAAAAGGGAACTGCAAAACTGCATTCCAGCTGCTTAAATATATAAGATATATACACGTTTATAAGACTTTTATTATAAGTAGAATGGTCAAGTTTGTCTTCAGATAATATTCACAAATTTAAAAAAATTATTTTTCAAAATAGGTAAAGCCTTAATTAAAAAACAGAGTTTAACAGAATTAAAGAGCCAAGTAAAGGTACTATATTTATATTTTTTTAGCAAGAAAAATGTAATATTTTAAATTACTTGACTTATTGTGTATACTTTTTGTACTCTACAGTAATTACACAATTTACCTGCTATTCGAATCAATTTTTTTGCAATAATAAATTCCAGTGGCTGCTAACGGTCTACAAATCTGTTGGTCATTTAAATTTATATCACAACATCTGGCCAAAATAGACACTTAAATACCCTTTACAAAATATTTACACTTGTCACTTTTCTGAAGAAGCATAAGTCGTATTTAGTTTATAACTAGCGCTGTATTTAACACAGAAATCATGGTAATATATTTGGTTTGAACTTTTTAACAGAAGTTTTTAATGATTAGAAAAAATCGCCTTTAAAAAGTGCCAACCTTAAAACTTTGTTTTACATTTTATATCTCTCTTTTTTTAGATTTTTTTTAAGAGAACTTTTGATCATTACTCGAGAATGTCACAAATGAGTTTAGAAAGCTTTACTTTACTTAAAATGTAATTCATTTATCTACTAATAACTCCAACATATTTTGAAATTTAAATTATAAGTTCTTAAACTGTTTAGAAGAAAAAAGATGAATTAAGAAAATGTGTAATTTTATTTTATTAAATCCTATACTATTTAAAATGTTGACAAATTTTTGTATGGTACTGTGAGGAATTAAATAAATGTGCGGTATATATTTTATGATATCCTAAACCAGTTAAAATATTGACAAAGTTTTGTAGGGTATAATAAGTGGCTGTACTTGAAAAGATATAAAAGGAAATTGAGTGAAGAGGAGAGTGACCTTCAACTGCTTTACGTTTAACGATGGCTTCATCTATGTATATATTCCTTTTTTATATATATCCATTATATAGCTGTGTGTGTGTGTGGGTGTGGGTGTCTGTGTGTGTTAGACATACCGATTATCAACTTCCGCTTGATCGACTTTCATTGAAAAACCAAAATTAAAGCGACTGCAGCTGTCTGTGGACACTTTTGTGCTGTCCTTTGCAGAGACACACACACACACACACACACTCATTCACCCACACACACACACACACACTCTGTGTCATTGAATGTTGCTATTTTTACAGAGTTAAAAAAAAAACAAGAGTAAAATCCAATCGAGCGCATTTTGAAGTGTTAATGAAAATTCTGAAATCGTTTAGTGATGTGCATGTCGTTCGATTAATTATTTATTTATTTATTTGTATATTTACCTTCGGACGTAACGAGTCGACTCCTGGCCAGGTCCGCCTTGTTCGATACCAGTATAACGGCTTTCTGTGCGATATTCTGATTGGTCCAGAGCACCTGAAGCACCTGCTCGGCAATGCTAAAGCTGCTGCGGTCGGCGGCAGAATAGATGACGCAGTAACCATGTGGATCATAGTTGGTCAAGCATTCATCCGGCTGTGAAAGCAAATAAAAATAATAATGACACACAGAACACACAACTGACATTGAGTGAGGTTCAACCGAGAGGTGTTTGAGTTGAGAGCTAAGCTGTGTATCTGTGTGGGTGTGTAGATGTGTATCTGTGTGAGTGTGTGTGTTGATTGTGTATGTTAATGGCATTATGAAATGTCACAGATAAAGTATCTTTCAGGTTGAATGGCTCAAATCCTGAGTGCTGGTTGGGTTCAATTGACATTTCGCGTACACTGATTAAGAAAATTATTATGTTCTTGGCATTTTTTGATGAAAATTCTTAGTTTTCTGAGAAAATATATTATCTATTATAAATTAAACTTTATAACTATTATTTCATGTTAAATATATAAAACGAAAAGTCTTAGTTTTGTGAAAAGAATTTAAATTCAAAGACTTTTTGTCCTTAAAATGCATTGGGAACAAAAATGTCTTAGAATATAAGAAGGTAACGTTAATGTAAAGTTCAGAGTTTTATTTTTTTTGTTAGTTTTATTTAGTATTATTATTTTTTTATTAAAAAATTAATGGACTTTTTTTTAACAATTATTTTAATTTTGGAAACCTGTCATTTTTTTTTATCAGTGTATCTATGCAAAGTGTAAGGCTATATATTTTTTGATATTTTTATTTTTTTTATTTTATAATTATTTCTTTTGTTTAAAAAAAGAATGGATGTTTTAACAATTACTTTGATTTTGGAAACCTGTCATTTTTTTTATATCAGTGTATCTATGCAAAGTGTAGGGAAAAATGCAAGTACTTACCGTCATATCAGTGTATCCATGATCTATGAATATCAGCTCCGATTCCTCACCGCTGAGTAATACTGATACGGCCTTTTCGCCAGATTCATCATCTGTTATCATCATAATAAAAAAACACAATTGATTAATGAAATTCACAAAAAAAAGTTAATTATTATTTAAATTTGTAAATAAGTAGTACGCAATAAAATTAATTGAAAATTATGTTAAGCTACAAATGAGAGGTGCAAAAAAACGTGAGTTCATTCAGATAGTAATTATATACATTTACGATATTTACGTGTATATACAATTGATATTTCGTTTGTTTTCTGTGTGTGTGTGTGTGTCTGTTAAGAGTTTACTTATCGTGCAATTCGTAATTACATACTGGGACTCTATTATTATATAGGTAAGTACACTTAGCGAAGGGAATGGCATGAAGAAGAGGAGTGGATAAAACATCACTGAAATCTTGATGGATTTGAATGAAATCCCAAATTGGCGCCCAAAGGTATGCAATGAATTGTCAATGTCTCTGTCTGACTGTATGTGTGTGAGTGTATGTGTGTTGACTGTATATATATATATATATATGTTTTTTTTGCTTTATTAATTGCGCTGAAATAATTTATTGCTTTTAGAGCCAGAGTTGAATTGACGCTGAATTGATGATGCATCCGACTGACACTGCCTCCCATATGTATTCGCTCAATTGGCTGTGGCATACGCATAAATTACAAGTGTAATTGACATTTTCAAGTATTTATATTTATGGCTTTTTATGATTACACATGTGTATAAAATTTCATGGTATTTAATGCTGCCATTAAATTGACAAATTTAAATTTAATCCGTGTTGCCTAAATGTCATAAGAAAGTCCTTGTCCAACACTGAAGGACACTTCGCAATTCCCACATTTTCATAGACATATTTTCGTATATTTTCGTAACTTGGCCATTATCATAAATCAGAGTTCTTGAGCAAACAAAGCCGCATTTATTGGACAATCAATTGATTAAGGGAGAAATTTATGTGTGTGCGAGTGTGTGTGTGCACGTATGTGTGTGTGTGTGTGTGTGTGTGTGTGAAAGAAAACTACTTTGGACTAAGTTGGTGGCCTAATTAGGAGAGGCGTGTTTTGCTTGGGGGCGTGTCCAGTGTACTTAGATAAGACTTAAACTTAAGAGCTAGCTAAGTTCGTTAATCGGAATTCAATTGGAAACTCAACGCAAATGCAGCTCAAAAGTTAAACAAGTGAAAATAAAAAATTAATCAAATATTTTTATTGTATTTTGTTTTTCTTTCGGCTAAGTTGAAACAATTTTGGAAAGCATTTGAGTAGCATATGTAGGTTAGATAATGTATTGGAATAAATATTATTATAATAATAAATTTGTTTGGATAGATTTTAAATTGTTGTTGTTGTTGCTATTACCGTCGGCGGCTTTTTCAATATGTATGCGGATATCACAGTTGCCTAGATCTGAGTTAATGGGGTTAAAGTTATAAACAATTGGAGAATTGTCAATGTTGGTTGGTATTTGTTTAGTTAGTTAGTTGTTGTTGTTATTGTTATATGTTAAATGAAACATGGTTAATGGTCGAAAGACGAGAGAGAACAAACAAAAAAATATATATCATTTGTTTGATGTTATAAAATATTGAAAATGCATTTTGACACTTATTTGAAGTGATTTAATTTACAGCAAATTTAATTACAGGAAATTGGAGCGTAAATCTCGTTATATTCTTGCACAATCTTCATGTGTGACATATCGATAGCCTGTACCCATTACAAATGTCCAATGCAGGTGGGGTATATTAACTTTATCTGTTGAAATGTCTGCAGCAATAGTTAAAGTGATAAGCTGTGTGTATGTGTGTGATTTGATATGAGTACAGGGTATCTAAAGGTTAATAACTCTTAATACAATGGGTTTTTTTTTTTATCATTTTTTGATATCAATTACTCCAAATTCCCGCATGTAAAAAGCATTTTTCCGCACTGTACATCTGCAGCTGCTTTTTATTTATTTGTCGCGGATTTTTCCATATTCCATTTTGATTTGTAAAAATTTTCCAGCAATTTTATATATTTTTTCGTTTATGCCAATTGTGCGATCAAATCACAGTGGCCAAAATGTACAAGGCGGGTCGTAAAAAGTCAACCAACATAAAAACGAATTATTTATGTAGATAAATATAAATATGTTTTGTGAGTTGGTCGTAAATATTCGCAGTCAAGGGCAAAGCACAAACGACACACAAATTCAACAGATAAACAAACAAAATCGGAAACAAAAAAGAAAACACAATAAAAAAACAAAAACATACAAAAAAACAAAAGCAAAGCAAAGAAAAATTAATAGAAAATACATGTATAAATTGTGAAGGCAAATGCCAAGGCAACAAACAAAAACTAAAAACAAAAACAAAGGGCACAACAAAACTAGACACACACATTTAAGGGTCAAGGGTTGAGGACCAGACTGTCACACACACACATACACACACAATGACAAAGCACTAATGCCCAAAAAAAAACCCAAAACACTAAAGCGAAGTTAAAGCAGCATTCGCTGAAGGAGTTTCAATTGGCGACAGAGGGAGAGCGATAGAGATAGAGAGGGAGACAGAGAGAGGGAGGTTGAAAGAAAGAGAGAGAGAGAGATACTCACCAATACTCGTGTCATATGCATGCAAATACTCTGAGGTCATGAACTGCGAGACCAGCGAACTTTTTCCCACTGCCGGACCGCCAAGCATCAAAACTCTGCAAAGGATTAGTGGAATTAAAATCCGATTTCATCAGCAGCACACAGAAAAAAAAAACAAAAACATTTTACAATTTAAGCTTAAAATAATTGATTTTCAAAATTATATTTTTTTTAAGTATATATTTGGGAAATCATAATTTAAATAAGTTTATATACTAGGCTGCACAAATTTTAAAAATGGTAATACAATCTACGGTCAGTTCTAAGTTGTTTTTTACCGGGAAACCATAGTTCTTAAATCAATTCCTAGTCTCCGCTTTTTAAGTTGAAAATTTAATTCTTGTGAAATTTTAGTCCCATCCTGACAAAATTGGTGGCACCAAAAAATAAAAACATCGTACTTAAATCAACTACTTTAAAATAAATTTAAGAAAAACTGAGATCACTGAAAACTTGTCATTCGGTATTGATTTTTATGTATTTAATATTGTCTTTATTCAGTGAATTGAAACTAATGTTGAAATAAAAAAATGTTGTGTTATTAATTAAATAAACACTTAAATTATCAGGAGTGCCACAGAAAGAGAAACAAACCGAAAATCTCTCAAATCTCCATTAATTTTTGCGGAGATTTTCGATTGGTTTCGAACTCTGTGGCACCCCTGTATTTGACTTTTTAAAAAGAAAATAATTAAAATGATATATATTCACTTGAAAAAAAAATTATTTGATTCAAGTGTTCACCTTTTTTTTTGTTAATTAAATATTAAATAATTAAAATATTTGCAGGCTGTAATAAAAACCGTATTTAAAAAATATTTCCCGTTTCCAACTTTTAACACCGTTTGAAATTGACAATCACAAAATATTTAAATTTTTTTTCAGTGTAGCTGTGTCAGTTGTGGCTTACCTGTAGGGTCCATTGCCTGGATTTGAAGTGCTGCTCTCGCGACTGGAGGCGAGTGAGGTGCGTGCCGAGCTGGAGGTAGGAGCGGGGAGTTGTTGTTGTTGTTGCAGTTGTTGTTGTTGCTGCTGTTGTTGTTGTTGTTGCTGTTGCTGCTGTTGTTGCTGTTGTGCTGCTGTCAAGTGCTCGGTGCTGGAATTGGAGCTGGCAACGCTGTTGTTGGATCGACTGCGTCGACTCTTGAGTGAATCACCGCGATTGACGACGCCTTTGCCCGTTATGGAAAAGTGTCGCAGTCTGTAGTATTCCTCCTCGACGCCAGTGTTGGGCATGGAAGCCACACTGTGTACACATACAACAATGTTGATAATGTAATTGTTCAGTCACTTTTCAAACTTACCGAGATCTTTGCTGGGGCAGACACAATTGATTGGGTCGCCCGGAGGCACGACTGCCGGGCATCTTCACCGACTGCGAGCGGCTGTGATGTGGTGACCCGTAGCTGCAAGTTGTAAATGGTAAATGCCACAATTTTCAAATTTGAATACAATTTGTATAGTCATCAACTGTGTTTCACTTGCAATGAGACAATTCTGAGGAATTGTATCTAAAGTGCAAAACTCTCGATATGCCTCAAACTGTTCAACAATCTGCTGATAACCTTCTTCTTCTTCTTCTTCTTTATATATTTTTATTATTATACACAAAGATTCTGAGAAAAGCAACTAGAAAGTTCAGTTTAAAAAGGATTCCACTACTCAGAGATGCTGTGGATGACAGCATCCTTGTAGGACGAACATCTGCCTCAACTTGTGGGTTATCCTATTCCACATTGCTGATTGGTATAACATGCAACATGGCTTATGGGCCTGCAACAGTTACCGGGAATTCAGGCACTGCGTGTGGCAACTTGACCACAAGTTGTCTCACAACTTGCCACACAAATTCACCAGCAATTTGTCCGTTAAACAATGTAAAATGCAAGGGACGAATTTTAGATTAGTTTGCAACAAAAGTGCAAACAACAAATTCATTCGAAATAGCAATAAAGTTTAGTACGAATTTTGTTATTTATCTACGTTTAATTGAAATTAAGCAACGATTTCAATCTATATATTACACTTCTTGGAGCTCAAATAATGGCCTGAAAGTATGTAATGAAAAAATACTAAGAATTTGAATTTAAATTGCAATGGGCCAGTTCTAGAAATATATAACAATTCAAAACTAACAAAAATGCTATATATGTATTCCTGAAACTACAAGCTTTTAAATGACAAAGTATTTCGAAACTTTTGATGAATTTGAAAAATTATGGAATTACCATAACTTAGAAGTTTTTCTTAAAAATGAACAATACACATGGAATACATATTAAGCAAATTTATGTACTTTGTCATATTTTACAAAGTAAATAATGATTTTATTGAAATTTAAAAAAAATTTGTAACAGTTGACTTTTCTAACTAAGATATTGAATCACAAATATTTCAGAAAATTTTTATAGATTTGTGCAACACACTCAATATTATTGCCTAGTTGAAGTCCAAAAGAAACTTGAAATCAATTGCAGCTGCTTCAAAAAATGCAATTCATGTCGTATTTTATTTTTTTTATATTTATATTGATTTTATGTTCACATTTGAGTATGTGACTTTTTGTCATTTCAAGGCAATTTGATAGCCTCTTGTTCATTTGTGTTTTTATGTCTTTTAGAATAAATGAAATCTGCTGCTTTTAATGGCTAACATATCAAATAATAGGATCTGCAATTTATGACTTACCGCATTTCAAAGTCACGCAGCTCCTCGATGGTTAGAGTATTGGTGACATCCAACAATTGTCGCATATTTTCATCACGTTTGTGTTGCTGTTGTTGCTGCTGCTGTTGTTGTTGTTGCTGCTGTTGTTGCTGATGTGGCACCTGGTGATGATGATGATGATGATGATGCAGCTGAGCGGCATGTGGCGGATGTTGTAGTTGTTGTGAGTGTCGCTTTCGTGCATTCAACTCCTTTCCCTGCTCCACGCTGATGAAATCACCTTCATTTTTGATGAGCAACGTTTCAACCGTGTTGTCCATGCTGAGAGAAGGCTGTAAAGATGTAAGCTGGGTATTAAACTTAAGCCGATTGTCACAATTGAAAGGGCTACCCTTCAAAAAATCTCCCTCATTTCTATCCATCTTCAATTAGCATTGAAAACTGCCGAGTTTTCCACATTCTATTCAAATTTTCGTTATTTATCTATGGCCATTTTGAGTGGCTCAAGGCTATGCTCCACTTAACTCAAGTGGATCAGTCCAAGTATGCCGTTGCATACAATAACTTTCAGCCTTATCTGCACCTTGAAGCAGCTTGCAACCTGCCACATGCCACATGCCACATTCCACCATTGCGTGGCATAAATTAAGGTCGCGCCTATTTTTGCAATTGGTGTCGAGGCAAAATACTTTTGCAAAACTTTAACTACCACTTTAACGAGTTGCCAATCATGGCCAAAACTCTAGCCAAATTATATACTAATGACTGCTAAATCAAGGTACTTGAAGTCTAAAGTATCTAAAGCCTTTGAAATGTATCTGCAGCTGAGGTTGAGTTGTCAATTCAAGGAAATTGGTCTGTTTCCCTCTTCCTCTCTTCATCAAAAACTTTGTATACAGACGCAAAAATAAACAAGTGAAACGCATAAATTGCAACAAATTGAAATTTTTCAGCAATTTTACGCAAACAGCAAAAGTTTTGCCATAAATTTCAGGCTAGGTTAGGCCTCTTTACCTGTAAAGACGAAGGACTGACAGTCAGACAGGCACACACACACATATAGCTAAACACCGTAAATATCCGTGTATTTATTCAGCGAATGATGAAATTAATTTGTTTATTTTATTGGCTGCCATGACAAAAAGGAAAACTTTTGCCAGCCTAATTAATAACGCATATATTTTGTACATTTGTGTGTGCGTGTTACACCTTTGATAAGTTGACACATGAGTTGCCACATGAAAGTTAAGCAAATGCTTCAAGTGGCCACAAATGAAACTTTTGGACAAATGTACAATGGGGAGCAATTTGGCAGCAGGGCAAAAAAATCGCCCGCAGTGTGAAAATGTTGATGAAGACATCAAATTTGATGGTGACAACGCGGCGTATGAGTAATTGCGTATATTGTGCATGTGGTGTGTGTATAATGAATGAAAGAGATAGCTGCTAAGCCACTGATAACCAGCAACAACTGATTTATTCCATCTATTTTTCCAGCATTTTTTTTATTCAAAGTTTTTTTTCATACGCCCCGTTGTACGATGAATGTGTACGCGATTGCAAACACGTAACTGCAAAGCCTAAAAAAACGGAAAATTTGATTTGCTATTGCCTGTAAAATAAAAGCCACTTGGGTATATGCATTACACAATAAAATAAAATAAAATAATTTAATTTCGTGAAAAAATCTAATAAGCTAATCAAACAATTAAAAAGTTCCTTAAAAAATCTATGCCAGATACAGATATATTTCTACGGGGTATCAGTTAGCTGGGCATACTAAACATACTATATATTTGGCTTGATTTCGTGCTTTGGTTTCGTCTGTTTCCCATCAATTTTCAATTGGCCATTTAATAAAACGGCAAGCAAAGTGTGAGAAAATTTTGTGTAGCGCTTTTTAAATAGACAAATTAAGGAACAACTCAACCAAAAATGAACACATAAAATTGCGAATTACTTGTGCGTTAAAAAGGTGTGAGAAATCGAGTTATCTTTGAATTTGTTTTTGTCAATTAGCTGTGTTGTTTGTGTTGCGGCAACGGGGCGTATGAAAATACACAGCATATGTTTATAGAATTGCATTTGGTTAATGTTCATGCACTTTTAGCCAGCTACAAAATTGTGAATACTACTCGATATGAATTTGTTAAGGTCTGCTGTCTGATTCAGACTCAGTGTAAAAGGTATGCCGTGCATAAATTTGCTCATCATCGAGGAGACTGCGTCTGCCAGCGTTCATTTCACACCTCAATGTGTCCTCCACCTTCACCACCGCCTCTTTTTTCCACTGTCTATTGTATACTCGTATTTTTTGCATGCATTAGCGTAAAGATGTTTAAAAATACATTTAGTTTGCTTTCAATCTGTATAAAAATAAGCTCTCGCACATGCCATGAAAATTAAATGGCGCTTTTCTCTATGTTCAATCGATTGTAAAATTCGATGCCAACGGTAGCAACATTAAATTTCTAATAATTTTTAGTTTAAAATTGCATTTGTTTAGCTGGCATTGGAAAAACGGGAGTTTGTAGCCGAATCCATGCTGTTTGGTCATTTAAAAAAAAGCTGCCATATGTTGTTCAATCGCTCGTTAAATCGGATCGATATTTATAGTTGTAGTTTTTGAGTGGAGTTCGGAATATGTGTTTTTTTATGAGATTTTTTTAAGAGTTTTTATTGCGTATACACCTGTCACAAGTCAGTCGGAACACTGAAACCTTGGACCGTATCGAATTTAAAATACAATTTTTTATGCACACTAAAAGCTACTTTTGATTGTTCTTTAAATAAAAATTCAAAATTAAATATTTTTAAGAGAATGCAAAATTAAAGGCTCCGATTAAAAAAAATTTTAATTAAATTAAATTAAATTTATTTGATTTTTTTGATAAAAATTTAATGTAATTTCAAATACAAATTGAAAATGTATTATTATTTCATTTATAAAAATTCACAGTGAAAACTAATGATTACAATATAAATTAATAATAAAAATGCAATTTTTGCAACAAAAGATTATCTGGAAATTTAGTATTCATACAGATAATTTTGTTCGGGTTTGATTTGTTTTTAAAATCATTACTATTATTTGGGATTTCTGGATTAACTCAATGCCAAGAACTATCAGAATGATTTCTTTCAAATAGAGAAGTATTCCAAATTAATTTGTAAAAAATTTGATGATAGAAACATGACTGAAAATTATTTGAGATATCTACACCATCTGTTATTTATCTGCATCATTTTCTCGCTATAATATCAGAACTGTTGGTCATTTCACATATGAAAACATAAGAGTGGATCAACTAATTATTGGAACTGCAGTGTATCCATTTTCCGTGTAGTAATTAGCTTAATTGTTATGGGTTTTTCTTGTAACTATCATTACAATCCCAAACCCAAAGCCGCCCATTGTGCTCTGTCTCTTCCAGTTGATTACGTGGGATCATTAAGAACGCTGTGGGGGATTTCTCATAATGTTTGCTTGTAATTTGGCTGGCCACACGCCAGATGCCTGTCTAAGGGTGCAAAGTCTATGGTGAAAATAGGTGTGGGTTGTTGCATGCCACTCAATTCATCCCAACACATAGTATGTCTATCTTTTTCTATTTCTCTCTCTTGCAGTCATCTCCAGTTGCTGCAGTTGAACTATTTGGATTCGCGTTGTTTGAACATTTCCGTGTGTTGAGGCTATTTACAGAAGTTGAACAATGAACTGCAGGCAACGCAGATACATATGTATCTTGTATCTTGTATCTTGCAGAGGTACGTATATATACATATTTATTTATAGCCTTGGTTTATTTATGAAGCTGCAAAAAAGTGCAACTAACGCATCAGTGCAAAACATTTGGGGTCAATGGAATCCAAGCCGATTCGCAGCCGGAAGAAGGGACAGGTGCACTTGTCCCGGGGAGTTTATGAATCAGTTAATTAATGGCAATTAAATGGTACACCGAACACGGTAACACACTGCCCCCTAAACTGACCACAAAGAGAACTCAAAGATGAAAAAGAATTAAATGTGTACAGGGATAATTAATTCGCTTTGCTCAAACTACAAAAAAAAAGAAAAAAAAGAAAAGCTAAACGCCAGCTGTGAACAGACGCTAACGCTGACACGTATACGCAACGACATTAAGTATACGCAGTGTTTAGTAAACTAAGTGAAATGAGAGAGGCCTGTGAACTTTTGCTTTTCTTGTTTCTTTTTTAGTTTTTTTTTTATATTTTTTTTGGCAATGTCTAGATCTATAATTAGCGGTAATTCGTGTGCGGCCTTGACAAACGCACAACATAAAAATAATAAAAAAATAGAGCGAAAAATGAAATTTTGTTTGGCCAAGTCAATAACCGCATTTAAAGAATGAATGAGAAATATTATGCCATTTGTTAATATTAATGGCTTTCAATTATATAATTTGAACCCGTAAAATGAAAGTGTGACCCTTTGATTGTTAGATTGACCTCCATGGGAATTTGTTTTAAATAGATGCGAATAATGAACCCAAATGGAAATTCCATTCTCCACTTTCAGCTGAATAAATGAGCTCCTTCTACACGGAGAAGCTCAAGTTTAAAAATTCCCATTAAATATTCAATTTAAAGATGTCTTTTGAGTTCTTTTAAGAGATATAAAACGCTTCAACTTGAATTTAATTTACATTTGCAGTCATTAGACACGTCTTTTATCCATGTAAGGAGAGACCAGCAAAAGGGTTGTACCACAAAGTTGAGTTGCATTCATGATGGCCTTAAATGTTGCCTGCTTTTGACACCAAGGCCTAAACGAATGCATTTGCACGTTAACACTTTATGGAACCCCGCCTCTTTCCTCACTCCTCTTCACGTTTGTTTCAATGTAAAATCAATAGACAAAAACAACAACAACTGCAGCCAAGCAAAAATGTTATTTGCATGCCTGTTTTTGATATTTCCAACGTGTGTTTTCCAAGGCGACGAGAAGGTGGGGCAGGAAACTTGGCGCAAATCATTTGTTGTTTACATATCCAAATGTGGAAGGGGTAGGGGTAGCAGATAGTGACCACCAAGGTTGCATTTACAGCAGTTGCAGCTGCTCCTTGGCTAATGACTTGCATTTGACAGCCTTTGAAAGATTGAAACTATAGAGAAAAGGCTATTAAGGCTATTAAGAAGACCGAAAAAATATGAGGAATACCACAGTTCAATTAAATCAATCATTAATGTGATGAAAGTATTTTATTTAAGTTGTAAGTATTAAGAAACAGCAATCTATAAATTAAGTTAGAGCTGAAAAAAAATTATTTCATTTAAGTATTTAATTTACATGAATTACATGGAATGAAGTAACTCTTAAGCTATTTTATTTAAGAGATTTCATCACATTAGAGTCTTTTTTTTATCCATTATATTCACAATACTGACGACACCTTTGATACAGAAAAATTCTACGAAATAATAACGCCGGATATAATGAATTCTTTTTTGCGTTGTTTTGGAAATTTCCTTTTTATGAAGGAAATAATAATACTTTATAAATTTAACAGTAGACAGAGGGCGACTGACTATAGCATATATATACTATATAGGAGAAGAAAAAAGTGTAGCTACTTATGACCTGTTTTTTGTTATTGTTACAAGGAAATTCAGTATTCTATATACTCATGTTTTATATGTAAAGGAGCTTCTCTCATTCCAGTAATTAAGTGAAAATAATGTGCGTATTTCCTTTGCCCCAAAGGGGTATTAATGAACGAACTACTCATTGCGTCTTACAATGAAATCGTAAAAAGTAAAAAGTTAATAAATCAAACGGGTCGTGAGTCAGGGAAGTCGGGAGCAGTCGGACAACTTGGACAATGTATTTTTCCACAGTCTCCGAGGGAATGGATTACATATGCTTTATGTTTTTATTTTAAAAGTAAATAAATATAGGGGGAGAATGTATGTAAAATATAATGTGTACATTGTACATATATGTATTTGCAACCTAGCAACCTGTGCCTTGGCATGATTTCGATTTCATTTGTTGTTGCTGCTAGTTTATTTTGACAGCTGTCATCACCCGGCATGAGATGTGGAAAAAGCAATATATGTATATCTTTATAAATACAGATATATCAATTTATATATACGTTCATACAGTTACATATTGTACTGACAGTTGCAACATTTTAATTGAAAAACGAAAACAAATGATATATGATATTTGCAGACGGACTTGGATGGTTTTGATGAAAGTATTGATGAGACTTTAATGCATTGAGTATAAAATTTAGTTGAAATAAATTTTAATTAAAATATAGAATTTTATAATTTCTGGAATTCTGCTAAAAACTAAAAAAAACTCAAAATAAAAGTTGATATAATATAAGTAGTTTATTTTTCAATCTAATTAATTAACAAAGTATGACTCTTAGAATAAAGATATGTAATCTCTATAGCCTATGAATATTTCATTTAATTAAAGCAACCCTACGACCTCGACTTCACTTTCACGGCCACTTACTATATGATTACAATCAATCCTACAGATATTAATCTCTGGCGCCAGATTGTCAAATTGACGTCAGACAATAAAACGGCATAACGGAATAGATATCGATACTGGAGGCCATAAACTGGCAATACTCATTGCCAAACAATGAACTGTTTCAATTGTCGGCTATCTTATCTGAAAACTGAATGAATGCAGTGCATTCGAGTATAGAATCAATTAGATTGGGGGATTCACCTACCTCCTTGTAGCGCTTCGAAAGACTGCGGCAGATGCGCTTGTAGAAAGGCGCCATTTTAGATATTTATTCACTTAAAAACCTTTAAAAATTGTAGCTTAAGCAGTTAAGACTTTTCAAGTCTGCAGTCAACGATTTGGAGTGCTTGATTTTTAATTATAAACGGAATCACACAGTTTACATGTCGGGCAGACTTTTAGCTAAAACGCGTCGCACACAACACAGATAATTTTTAAAAAAGATACACGATTATTTTCTGTTTATAATAACTATAATTATTTTCTGTTTTTCGGATTTTGTGATTTTCCAGTTAAGAACGTTCTTGTGATTTGCGCAGTGGTTATTCTTTCGTATATTTTATGGATTGCTGTGCCAAGTGTTGCTCTGTGGCGGATCGTAAACATTCGAATGAGTCGATCCACCAGCGGTGCGAGTCTTTTATGAGCTGCCACAAGGCACAACAAAAGCACGCACCACACACAGAGAGAGAGTGAGAGCGACAGAGAGAAAGAGAAAAGGCGTGCGCGCAGCTAGAAGCGGAAATGAGACACAAAGAGAAAGAGAGGAGCAGAGACAGAGAGCTCGATAAGCAGTGTTGCCAGAATTTCAAAGGGATAAAACAGAGAAAATTTTTTTTTTTAATTTTATTTTCTAATATTGTTGCAGTATCAATTAAAAGGCCAAATCATGATCAAAATGACATTCCGCTTTAAAATCGGTTGAGATTTGTCAAAGTTATGAGAGTTCAAAGTTTTTGACAAAATGTCAAGGGGTAGGTATGGAAAATTTGATGGTGGATGGATAAGAGTCGAAAAATTTGAAATTTTTAAAGTAAATAAAATTTAAATGCAGAATGAATTAAGAAGCCAAATCATGATGAAAATGACATTCCCGATGAAAATCGGTTAATTTTTGATAAAGTTATGAGAGTTTAAAGTTTTTGAAAAAATGTCAAGGGGTAGGTATGGAAAATTAGATGATGGATGGATAAGAGTCGAAAAATTTAAAATTTTTTAAGTAAATAAGATTTAAATGCAGAATGAATTTGGTTGCCAAAACATGATCAACATGATATTCAGCATGATAATCGGTTGAGTTTTGATGAAGTTATGAATGCTTAAAGTTGGTCATACCCATGACTCTGAGAGACAAAATTCTTCTTATCAAAAACGAATAGATTTTAATGCAGTTCAAATTTAAAAATCAGTTGAAAATTATGTTTCCTAACATTAAATTAGCTATTTAGCTAGCTATAAAATAGCCAAAATGGTAACCCACCCCCGCCAGTGAGGGGAGGCAAAAAGGGGGTGAATTCACTTACTTGTTGGACCACGATGGTGGCACGCGGCTGTTTGCAGACGGCAGCTGCCTCCAGGGGATTGGCTGTCACATTAATGGAGCTGGAGCCGGAGAGTGTCTCCTCCAGTTGTTGTTGTTGTGCCTTGGCCTTTGATTTGTTTTTGAAGGAGCGTTTACGGGTGGCATCTGTGGGACTGAGGGATGAGGATGCCAGGGAATCGCTGCCTGGACTATGCATATGGAGCAGCTGCAAGTTCAGCGTAGAGTTGGAGCCATGTTTGGGTGGAATCTGTTCAAATTTGCTGGCAATGTCCTCGAATTTATTCAGCTCGGCATAGGAATGATCACTGGGCGAGGAGGAAGACTTGGCTTGCGGATAGAATGCATCCGATTGGGGTATATACTGTTGATTCTCCCGTATCGTAGTGTGTATCACGGAATCGGGACGTATTCGCTTGGAGTTCTTACGAGATGGTGGCCTGTCCCTGTCCAGGTTCATTTGATGCTGTTGCTCCTGCTGCGTGAGACGCGAATACTGCTGAAAGATGTCCGCACTCAACTTGCGCTCATAGACGGAACAATGCTCCGCCTCATCCGAATCGGAACTGGTGCTACCCGGTGCCGAACTGGGTGCAAAGCATTCCCGCTGGATGCGCTCATAGTCCAGAGCCTCGCGATCAAAGGGGAACATGGTGCCGGCAGTGGTCACATCCCGCAGACAACGTTCGCTGCTGCCGCTGGAGGAGCTCGAGGAATACTTGCGCTGCGAGGCGGAGGAGGAAGGAGACAACTGTTGTTGTAGTTGTTGTTGCTGCTGTTGTTGCTGGGATTGACGTTGCTTCTGGTTTTGACTGCTGCCAAAGAAGTTGCCCTCCTTCATGGTGGGCGGTGCCGAGTTGATCTTGGCTATGGCACCCGTCGAGGCAGAGGGCGTGGTCCGTTTCCGTTCCCGCTTGGGACTGGTGCGATTGCTGGACGAGGGTGAAACGCTGGGCGAGATGCGATTGCGTGTCCCATTGACATTTATGGTGTCCCGTTCCCTGGGACGCAGTTTCTTGTTGCGATTACCCGCCAAACGCTCCTCCTCCTGCTGCTGCTGCTCATCCTCCTCCTCCCCCCTATCGCTACCACCGTGCCCGCCATTGTAGTGGGCACTGCTCGCCCGACGTCCTTGAGCCTGTTGCGGGTGCTCTTTAAAGGTGAAGTGACTGCGTGCCTTCTCACTGCTCCGTGCAGATTTCGGCGACTGCGGCGGATCGAAGGTGAAGTGCTCACGTCCTCGTGTGGGCGGTGGCGCCGTGCTGGGCTGCCGTGACGACAACAGCGGCGTTGTGGATGACGGCTCCCCAGTCAGAATGGACAGACACGACTCCTGGCTCTGTACAAGTATGCAAATGAGTGAGCACACAAATAGGGATGTCAGAGAACTTGCAAATTATACCATTTTTCGATATTAATCGATGTTATTTCTATCGATGTTTCGGAAAAATGTCACTTAAATAAATAAATATGATGTATTCTGATTTTTTTTATAGCATATTTCCTTATTTTCGAACAAAATATAAACAAATATATAATGCGAATAATATAGATTTTAAAAATATAATATTTCAAGTTAATTTGATAACATTATAAATTTATTAAGTTAATTGCATAGTGTTTTTCAATAAAATAAAAATTAATAAGTGCAATTTTAGGTTCTCCAAAAATAAATCATATTGGTAAAATTTTAAATATTTTTAATGCAGACAATTTTTGAGACTTTAAATTAAAATCTCTCACAAATTTGCGAAACACACCTGATTAAATTTGTTCAAGATTGTATCTGATGAAATAATATATCTGATATCTTTTTAAAAAATATTTTTAAAAATCTTTGTGTTAAATTATAGTTTCAAAAAACATCTAAGAACATCGCTAACGATGCTTTAATTCAAATGTACATCCCTAGTTAACAACATATGTCAGATACACTTACCTCGGTACTGTCCTGCAGATTCATGTCGTGTCGGGGAGGATAACGCGAGCAACTCGTTAGTTCCATCTCAGTGCCCCCCGCCTCGTGTTCCGAATCGATTTGAATGGCCGTGAGCAGCGGTTCCTCCAGCGAACTGAAGAGAGGTTCGCTGGGGCAAGAATTATCGCCTGTTGACAAATGTAAACCAGTTTGATTAGTTGATTAATTAAAATCGAAATCAATCAATCAATCAATCAATCAGGGCAGTCAAACCTACCCAGGTCGAGGGAATCACAGGTCTCCGATGTGTCCGTGTGCGTCACATTCGTGATGAGTGTGCAGGCCGAATCCGTGGATGTGTTGATGTTCGTGTCCGGAATGGAAGCCGAAGAGGCGCCCATCACAACGAGCTATAGGAGGGGTGAGAGAGGGGGCATTTTAAACAAGATTGCCAACCACAAATTTGATACAAAAATAATATTATTTGGTTTTCGCAATTTTTTTGTCTATTTTTCATGATTTTAAATGTATTTTAAATAATATTTTAAATTTAAATTGGCTATTTCGTAAGTAAATAAGCCGTAAGCACACGAAAGTAATTTTAAATAAATTCCTAATATTAGATTGAATTATTGTAGTTTAAAAAACTAGCATTTTTAATCAATTTTAAATCTTTCCTCTTTTACAGTTCGTAAATCCAGGTTCGATTCCCACCGTGTCAAATCAAATGAAACAGAAAAATAAAATGTAGATAAGTTTGGTTTTACATAAGAATGTAATTATATTGTTTTTATCCCAAGTCAACACTTTATTTAAGAAAGGAAACGAAATTAAGTTCTGTAAATAGCTAATTTTAAAATAAAAGACTAGAATATATTTTTCCCCAAGTCAACACTTAATTTAATGAAGGAAACAGTATTAGGTTCTGTCTCCAAAAACTTTAAAAGAACAGAGTTGGATATTCTGTATGTCTCACCTTGGGAACTCCTCCGACTCCCATGGAATGCATTGCGGTCGCTCCACTCACCGAGTTGTGATAGGCGCTGGAAACAGGATTCATGGGTAAACTGTTGAGTGGTGCAGCCGTTGTCGAGGAATTGATCTTGTTCTTGATGCTGCGACCACTCTTAAAGTACAGACGACGCAGAGCAGTTGCCGCCGAGGAACCGGAAGTGCTGAATCCATCGTTGTCCGAGCCACTGGAATTGCTGCCTCCCGAGAGGATTCCCATGCCGTTGAGTTGGACAGCAGCTCGAGCGGCTGTTGGAGTTGTTGGCTTCGCCGTGGACGTGGTTTTGGACGTGGGCATGGCTGGCTTAGAAGTGTTGTTTGCCGTGGACGTGGACGTGGGCGTAGTTGTGGGCGTGGCTCGGTTAACAGGTCGTGCTGTAGTTACGGATCTATTCTGAGTGCGTGGCGAGGCATTTGAATTGGAATTGGAAGTGGAGTGCGATGTGGAAGCGGACGAAGCCTTCTCGCTGGAACTGTTGGACTGCTGACCAAGTGCAAGTGCCATCATCGCCGCGGAACGTGTGCTCATGTAGCAGGTGGGCAGCTGTTTGGATTTGATGTGGCTGCTGTTGTTGTTGTTGCTGATGTTCTTGTTGGTGCTGTTGGAAGTCGTTGCATTGCCGTGTCCTGCATGTGAAACGGAAATTGTCATGGCTAGTGAAAAGAGTGAGTGAAGAGAGTGAAGACAAGAGTTGCAGATGTTGAAGTTGAACTTGATGTAACAAAAAGATTAAAGCTTATTCAATGACACTAGCTTAAAATGAAGCTTAAGACAAAGATGGTAATCAGGGAGAATATGAAATTGGACTTGATTTGAACAGAACTTTACAAATAATACAATGACACCAGCTTAAATCGACGCATATGCCGAAAAATAACATTACAAGAATTTTGTAAAAGGTGCTTTGAAAGCTTAATAAGGCTTCTAGAAAGCTTAAAGCTTCTTTGAAGAAATTTAATCTGTCACCAATGGAAAAGACAAAGTGTTCGAACTGGAAGGCTCCAGGCTAAATGTTGTAAAAGGTGCATTGAAAGTTAAGCTTCTAGAAAGCTTAAAGCTTCTTTAATGAAATTTATTCTGTCACTTAGGCAAAAGAGAATGTGTGAGAATTTGAAATCAGTTAAATTGACTTTAAATTGCATTAAAACTTACTAAAAGCTGAAAGCTTCTTAAAGCTTATAATAAGTTTAAGCTTTAGATAAATGTGATATTCTATACATTCAAAATCGTTTCATTTCATTGAATTTCCAAGAAACAAATATTCTTTAAAAATACATTAAAGCTCGCTCAGATGAATCACACCCTTAAACTAGTGTCATTGCGCTATTAATTGTTGAACTAGATAACTGCGGTATTCTCCCACTTCCCCGGACATTGATTATCAGTTGAGAGCTGTTCAGTTGATCAAAGAATTCACCTGAAGGGGGTTGGGCAAATCGCACGTTCTAAATCAGCAAATAAAATCGATAAATTGTAGCGTGACACACGCAGCTCATTCAACCACACCAAGAGAAAGCGCGAGGGAGAGAGACAGAGAGAGAGAGAGGGAGAGGGGGGAAGAGGGAGAGGAGAGCACACATTCGCATTAAATGACTCAAGCACTATTTGAGTATTGTTGGGTTGGGGGGACTTAAATGGGGATTGCGGATTTGAGGTTGGGGGATTGAGGTTTGGGTACTATTCACTCTCTGGGTACTTTACCCGATTCGTGCACGGAAGCGTCGACCACACTGAATTTAGCACGTAAACAGAACTGAGATTTCGAGGAAAACCGAAAACCAAAACAGAGAATAGACTATTGAGATAATAATAAAAATAATATAAATATGGTACTCATTTAATCGAATTCCACAAATAATTGAGCTAAAGATTCGTCTAACGAATGTCTGGAATCTACTTGAACACTCGTCACTTCCATTGTTGTTGTTTACCTGTAGCTCAATGAAATTTTCCAATAAGTTTTGAATATGCTCTCACGTCAGAGCCAAAATAAGTTACGGCAAATAACAACAACACTCAATTATGCGAGAGGCCAACAGCCTCCTCCCCCATCCCCCATCCCCACCCCCTTTCCCCTGTTGGGAGTTTAAATATTTATCTTGAACATCGTTGACCCAAAATATTCTCAACATGATGAATATATTTTCATATATCGCGCATACGCCCCGTGGTGGCAAAACATTACGAGCCAACTTTGTAGCATGTTTCCAGATTTATTTACACAAATGTCACAGAAACTATGTCAACAGGGGAATGGCAAAACATGAAGTGAGCTGAACGAACGAGCGAGGGTTGTATGAAGACATTTATTATTCCGTCCGACTTTACCTTGACCACGACTCCTGGAGGTTGAAGAAGCGCCCGTCGTTGCTGCCGCTGCTGCTGCTGTGGGCGGAACTGTTATAGGTGCTGTGGGCGTGGCATTGGGCGTTGGGCTGCTATCGCGAAAAATAGGCGAACCAGGTACATAGCGTTCAGGCTGCAATTAAATTGTAGAAGGAGTTACAAAGCAAACTGTCATTAATTATAGTTCAAATAAATGTGCGTTCTATGTAAATAATTCAACTGTTGTTCTTATCAATAGTGGCTGCTTGATAAGATATGATGTCAAAGACTAAATGAAAATATGGCCAGTCAGTGTGCAGTCAATAAACAGTTGAAATCTACCGTGAAATCAGCAAGTTGTGACTGTGAATCATTTAAAGATTTAAAGATGCACAAAGTGTTAAAATTCGATATAACTTTAATCGGCATTTTAACGTTTGCAGCTGAAACAATTGGTAAGAGTACAAGATATCTGTACTATTTATAATTTATCCTGCCTGTCAGAAACAAATCTTATATCAAACACTAAGAGTACTTCGTACACTTCAAGTGTATTCAATTTCCACTTAACTAAATTAGCTGTGTTTATTTCGCAACTTGTCAAATCTGCGAGACCAAAATTTATGACAGCAAAAAAAAAAAAAATAATAATAATAACAGGTAAATTTTGAAACGTTTCGCGTTTGTTATTGTTTTTGTGTTTTCATTTTGTTCTTGGCACGCTCTTTGGCTAATTTTGCATGAGACCTCCACGCGTTCCAAGAACTTTGCTCTGCTTACGTATTTCAAATGTGGAATATACTCGAATTATAATATATACTATATAGTATATATGAGCCTATGTTGAATGAGTCTATTAACCATATAATAAGCCATCTCTGGTTCAGCTGTTGATGCCACTCTGACCGCATTTAATTTATTGATCGCTACACAAAAGATGATACAAATAATTTCTCAAAGTTTTGACTGCATAATGCTATATTTTTAGAACTCGCAGAAACCGTGAGACCAAATCAATCATAAGAAATGATTGCAATTTATAAATTTTATTAATGTGTCGAATTTGAATAGTTAACAAAGAAATAACCGAAATTTTTATATTTAATATAAATTATCATATTTAATATAAATACTCTTATTTAATATATTCTTAAAATTAAAAAAAGGCTAGACAGATTTTTAAAATGATAGACCATATAATCTTTTCTTTATATTCTTAAGAAAGTTGATTAATTAATAAAACATTTTTTTTTAGAAATTTGTCGCAATTATTTTCTATTTAATATGCTCAACACAGTTTTAATTTGTAGTTTATTTTAAATACCATAAATTAAGAAAAGAGATTTTCATGATACTTTGACCACTGTGCATAGAGATTATTTTAATATTTTGGGTATAATTTGGGTGCTATTATTTCGCACGAATAAATGACTGAGTGTTGTCTGACGGATTCTCGAATACGGCGAAATGAAGCGTGTCCGTGCCAATGGGTTTGTCTACTCGCTCAGCTTTTTATGCAGAAATTGCAGTGTGAATTATTTAAAAATAAACACACACATTATGAGCGTTACTCGTTAATTTCTATCCACTGACTTTACGATGAAATTGTGGATCTGTAAAAGGCCTATTAAAAGAGCACAAAACAGTTTATTATTGCGATTACAGATATACGATTATTCTGGATAGAAGCCTGAAGATTGAAGATTGAAGAGGGGGTTGTTTCTGTTGTGCCAGCTGTTGGACAATCTGCTGTGCACAGGGTCATTTGGGGTCTGAGAACCGAACCGAAAGATGATGTTCTTTATACCCTCACAGCGGATATTAACAATTCTTCACGCAATTTGCAACAAATGAACATTTTGCAGTATTGTCTGTCTATATATTGTTTTACAAAATTTCAATTACTTTGTTGGCAAATAGTGTATGATATTTGTGGCTATTTCTGACTAGTTTTATGAGGCCCCCAAGTCTCGTGTCATGAAACTGCTTACAGAAAATTTTAGCCTGTTGCTATTTTTGTTGCTGTCTATTGACGTCATTGTTATTACACAAAAAAAACGCATATAGAAAATAGATAGATACATGTCGAGGACGCTGTCGTGCCACTTGGCAAATAGACAGAAAGTCTGTTGCCAAAATTCTCACTTTAATGCAATTAATTTGAATAAAATAAAAATTAAAAGCAAAAATTGTGTTTTTATAGATTTTCATGTTGTCGCTCTGTTGCGCTTGGCTATAAATAAAATCTAAGAAAAGCACAACATCATTATTATCATCATCAACATCATCAACATCATCATCATCATTAACAGCATCAAATGAAAACGAAAGGCAACGTCATGACCTCGTTCAATTATTGTGATATACTTATTTTCGTATTTACGTATTTTTCAGTTTACTCGCATATAGTTTTCTATAGCTTTCTGCCTCTCTATAGATTTATGTATTTTTCTGGACTTGCAGCTCTCGAGTGCTACGTCTGCAGCTACACGTTCAACCAGAATCAGAATGATGCCACCTGCATCACGAACGCCAGCGCTGTTCGCGCCATCAACTGTACCAAAAAGTATTGCCTCACGGAGCGGCAAGAGATGATTGTGAGTTGTTCAAGTAAAACATAGAAAACACTGGTAAAAAAAATGTTCTAAAATCATTTATGCATTTTATTCTGTCTTGGTAAAAATTAAATTTTACCTTGTTACTAGTGGTAACTGTTTGTTTCATATCCAATATTTCATATTTTTACCTTTCTAACAACTTCAGAATTTTATTTTTGTATTAAGAACTTAGATTTTTTAGATTAATATTCTTAGTATTATTTATATGGTCCTAAGATGGTCTTATCTTTAGAATAAATTACTTGATTATGTTCCTACAATATTTTTCGAGTATCAGTAATATTAGCAATTCTTGAATGGTTCTTCCTGTGTCACTTCATTAATGGCGAATGGCGAATCAATACTTTGTTATATATTAATATAATACAACTTTTATGATTAATGTTCTTGATTTTAGAAGTTGTTATTTTTTTCTGTGTACTATTAAATCTATCCGCATCAAATGTTGCAGCCACCTGCACTTATAATCTTGGCACGAACTGTACGAAATACGCGTATTCCCAATTTAATTCTTCACGTACTCCAACTGAGCCGCAGCCGGTTGATTACGGTGCAACAAAGTAGCGCCACTTTCGCCACTTTCTTTTCTTCTTCTACTTCTTCTTCTTCTTTTTCCATCCAATGCATGACCAACAAGTTTGGTGTGGCAACTTTGTAGCCAAAAACTTCCGCTTTTCGCCAGCAAATTAGCGAAACTCACGTAGCCAACGAGGCTATTAAACTAAACTCTTAAGCATACAAAGTAATTGAATATATTATGTGCAATGGGCACATGTGGCGTATGAGTAATGAGTGAATCTAGCTCGTTTCTTCAGGAGTGCCATTTTAAATTATATTCGTAGTGCAAGCTGTTCATAAATCTTTTTGGTTGGCATTGCAGAGAATTAAATATCCTAGAAGTTTCTAACCATTTGTATTTTGTTTATATCAGAAAGTCAAACCGAAACTAATATCACAGGTTTCGACTCCTGTTTTCCCCGAAACAACAATTTTTTGTTCCATTATCTAAAACTTTAAACTCGCACAGTTTTGCCAAAACTTTTCATGCGGAATATAATTTTGATCATTTTTTGGGCTCTTATTTGGTCCTACATCAAGACCTAATAAAATTAGAAATTATTTAAAACATTACCTAATTAAATTAATTTACTCGAACATTACATTTTTCAAATTTTAACTAATAAGATAACAAATTTAAGTTTAGTTAATCAGATCAATAATGAAGAACTAAATATGGCTAAGTTGTCTTATTTGTTGATGTTTAATCCATTGACCGAGTTTGACATTCAATTTGTCACAATAAGAGGTAACTACTAGTTGAGTATGCAATTTTTAAATGATAAACTTATGCGGCAAGTGCCATGGCAAATGTAAAGTCGCAGTTTCATGTTCCCGCCCAGAGCTCAAAGCTGCAATTTGCAATAAAAACTTGGCATATAAATGGCAAAAGTCAAGCACTTGGCAGTGAAAGGGGAATCAAAGTGGATGTTTGGAGGCTGCCTTAGAAATCTCGCACTTTTCTAGATACTTATCAGTCGTCAGTCGTAGACTTCGTAGAACTTCTCTTGTCCTTTGCCTTGTAATCAGTCGATTGTTTTTATGCAGAAATGTGAGAAAGCAGAAAGGACAAGATTCCACTTCTGTTGACATTGAAGCTTTTGTGTTTTAATTTCAGGCGGCAAATCAGACTAAATAGAACCTCCTTCGAAAAATGTGAAGTGCACAAAAAATCCATTACCATAATTTAATGGAAAGCCAGAAAGGCGTATAAGACCACAAAAGCCTCTTGTAGATACTCGTATCCACCTACTCTGTCAACGGTTTTCCTTCTGGCTTTTGGCTAGGCCAAAGTCAAAATCAACGTTAACTTTATCGTTGCCTGCTGTCGTAACAAATCCGTTTTACTTTTCTTTTTTTTTATTATATTTTTTATTTTTATTTTCTGTATAAAGAGTTGGGTAAACATTCGCCAGCGCTTCATTAGTCATGAAGCCTTGAACTCTTTGTTATTGAATTTGCCGGATCAAAGTGGCTTTAAGCCGGCATGGAAATGAACAAAAAGTATCTCTGGTACTCTTATCCAGACCCAACGGCGCAAAGAGCTACTGTATTGATGCTCGACATAATGCAATTAAAACTTTATCTTCTCTCCGGCTGTGCGAACATTGCGGAAATGCTCAACTCAACCGGAGACTCTATTCCTTGAGATAAATCCATAATATTAGCAACAAGTGACAGCTCATAAATATATGAAAACCAATTAAAATTGATCATAATGTGGAATACAGCATTGCTTTTAAGAAATTTGTAATGCAGATTTCTATATTAAATATATAAATTAAAATTATTTATATTTCACATAAATAAACAAAGGTCGAAGCTTGCTTCAACTAACAAAAAATGATAAAAGATAATAAGAGCAAAAATAGAGAAAATGTTGAGAAATTTTTAACGAATTTTTTGAGGCTTCTTTCTTTACAAAATTATATACAAAACTATTATTATTATTTTTCCGAGCTAAAGATTTTAATTCTATGATATTTCATGTACGCACACTTAAATAATAATCGAAGTTCGACTAAAAAAATCAATAGAAAAATTTAAAGAACTTCAAAAATATCAAAAAGCATATTTTTTATGTATTTAGATATTCATATTTTTTTCTCATGTTATAAATTTTAATATTATGTGTTTTCCTATATGCCTACTTGTAGCATAAGCAAAATTCGTCGAACGAAATCGATAGAAAAATGTAAAAAATGTCAATAATGTAACGGATGTGCTTCCGTTAGAAATATTGCTGATGTATCTTTAGCATGTTCTCTCCCTTTCTATTCTTTTTATTTATGTCTGTTGCCTGCAGCACAATGCGAACAAAGTCAATTCCTTTTTACGTGACTGTGTGGATAAGCCGCTGGTGAGTATGATTCCTTGAGGAGGAGCAGATCAACAGCCAGACAGATTGGTCATATATCAAAAGATGCCTTAAACAATTCACAGATGCTGAACGGAGTCAAATCGGATGCCTCGTTTCGCACCTACTATCGCTCCTGCCAGCAGAATCTGTGTAATGGACACAACGGACGCGTCTACAACTCGAGTGGCAACACTGGAGCTGGAGCTGGAGCTGGAGGATCTGCAGGAGCTGCGGGTGGCAATCACAATGTCATTATACCTGGCAAAAATGGATGCCTTAAGGCAAGGACAAACATCCTTTGCATAGTCTCTATGTATGTGTTGTTGTTGCTATATGGTAACTGTAATTAGCGTCAAATGCATGCCATGAGATATGGCTAAAAGGATAACACTCCACTCGTTATATATGTATGTGTGTATGGCAGCTAAAAACGCTGAAAATAAAATGCCGCCAGCATCCAATTAAAACGCTTTTAGCCAAAGCCCAAAGAAGGAGGGTGCTCAAGGAGCAGGGAGAGGAGAAGAAGGAGGTGGGAGGAGGCGGGGCGGGTTAGCTGAAAAATGACCCCGACATTGTTTTATTTTTACATTTCGTAACATTGTAACACATCTGACAGCTCAGGAGTTCAACGAGGTCAGTTTTTTTCCGTTTAGAACTTCCGTTAACGCCATAATTTGCCTTCAATTGCCAGCTAATTAAAACAAAATTAAATACGCGTTAAAAACAAACATAAATTCCACTGAATGGCACATTTCGCTCTCGACTGTCAAATGATTTGACGACATTTTAATGTACATAATACATATGTATGTAAATATCTGACATGCCAAAAGCTAAAAACAAGTCATGAACAAAAACTGTCATAAAAAGTGCTCAGAATAAATAGAAAATTTAAATGGAACAAATAAGCAAATGGCCAACTGCAGGTGTATGTCCTTTTAATTGTCCTAATTCTCACCATTATTAAACACAACCCTCGATGCCTACCTCAACTCTTCTTTGATTAAGATAAGAGCCAACTCGGCACTCAGTTGTTGTATTTAGCCAAGTTGTTGACAATGGCAAAGTGGAGCAGGAACTGCGACTTCAGGCCAAGGACTCCAGACTACTTAAGCTAAGCAAATACCTTGTCTGTCCCTCATTCCTTAAAGTAAGTACTTAAGTGCGGCAATTGTAGTTAGTCATGCCTCATTATGGCCAATAGCATTTAACTGAGAGAGACTGTTAAAAGCAATGGATGTGTATTTTCCTTAATACTCCAACAGAGTTTACCTAATTTCTAAGGATTCTAAGGAAACTGAAATCGATTATTTAATAGGGCGCCTCACTATCTGTAACATTTAAAATGACTTGCATGGGGTGAACAGGATTATACAACTTATACAAATTATACAGCTGATAGTTGTAGGGTAATTCAAGAATTTGAGCAGAGTTTACTTTAGGATAAATACACTATTTATTAGGGTGGCCCAATATCTTTATCATTTAAACAGACTTTCATGGGGTAATTCACGAATTTGAACAGAGTTTAGTTAAGAAAAAAATACACTATTAAACTGAACAGGATTATTGATAATTTTAACTGATAGTTGTAGGGTAATTTCAGAATTTGAGCAGAGTTTACTTTGGGATAAGTACACTAGGAAGCTAAAATAGATAATTTAATAGGGTGGCTCATTTAAATAGATTTTCGTATGAATTTTCACGAATTTCACAAGAGTTTTCTTAAGAATAAATACACTGGATAGCTATAATTATTATTTAATAGTGCCGATTACTATCTCTTTTATTTAAAACTGGCTTTTATAGGGTGATTCACGAATTTGAGCAAATTTTACTTTAGGATAAAAATTATGAAACTGATGACGATTATTTAATAGGGCGCCTCACAATCTCTATTACTTAAAACTGACTTTCGTAGGGTGATTCATGAATTTGAATATCTGCTTAATAAATCAGAGCTTTTTGGTAGCTAAAATTGGACTCAACTGACATATTTAAGAGTGTGTGTGTGTGTGTGTGTTTAAGTCAGTGCTTGTTGACTTCACGCATTAAACTAACAACAGTAACAACAACAACAACAATATCAACAACATCGACAACAACACGTTTGACAGTTGCCGTTGTCGCTGACATTTTGATGTTGCTTTTCGCTTTTGCTCCCTTGACATGCTTTTTGGCACTTTGGAAAAACACGAAAAATGTTTGCATTGCAAACACAACTCGCTGTCACTCGTACCTCATACCTCACCCTCACCTCCCCCTCCCGATCCCCCTCACCACCCTTCACACATGGCTGAAATAAAAAAAGAAACAGCAACAACACTCGCGACACGCCCCTTTCCTGTTTATCTCGAGGAACTTCTTGCATTTTGCTTGGGTCAGACAGCAATTGCCATTTGAGATTGAAAATCGCCAAGCGACATGTGACATTTGGTGAATTTCAATCAAAATCAAGCAGCTGACATTCATCGAATACGTGCATCTATCAGTTCCATTATGATGCCAAACAAAGATACATATTATAAATAAAAAAGAGTCCAACAAGTTGCTCAACTTTTATCAACATCTTCTAGTACATTAAATATTAGATTTGCTGATGAAATAAGTTTGTGTTGATTGACTGAGTGATTGGCAATCAACAAAAAGCTTGAACTGCGCAGTTTTCCAAAAACTCAACTTTCTTTCCTCCCCCCCCCCCACTTCCCCTGGTGAAGAGCGTATTTAAATTATGACCGATTGGTTTTTAATCTATTTTCTAGAAATTGAATCGATAATACTGCTATAGTTTTTGCAAAATGCATTTGCACTGATGAAAAACGTTGATATACTAAGAAACTTATTTTTCGACACTTTTTCGTTAGCAATTTTATCTTGTTTTCTTTTTTCGATGAGATTTCCAAGAACTGAAGCAATAATAAAAACTTTAGCTTTTATTCATTTTTTGTGTGACCTCATTATCTGATTAAGGCACACTTCAGTGCTTATTCTTAAGTACTTAATACGCACACCTACAAAAAAGACAAACAATTAATTTTAAATGGCAAATTACGTTAAGGTAAGGTGCCTGGAAAGAATCTCTTTAATTTCATTGCGGAAACAATTTACGGTTAACAAATATTGTCGTGTTCCCAATTCGAGAAAAACGTCAGAGATGAGTTGTTGAAATTTCGGATGGCTGAGTTATATATAACCATATATACTTAACAGTAGCGACAATGACAGTAAACAAATCGGTTGATATATATAAAAAAAAATGATCTTATTTACGATGTTGGACTATGAAATACCCTTACCGTAGCATAAGATTTTTTATATATACAAGAAAGAGATCAGATTTTTTTTGATTAACAACTGAAGATACAGAAATAAAGCTTTTACATTTTATTCACAGATCTCATAAAGAACTATTTCACGTTGAAGTTATTTACAGAACTGATTAATCAGTTTTTCTCTCAATTATTGTATTTTTAGCATTCTCAAGTGCATTTAATTAAGTGTTTGGTGGGTGTATTCTTGGAAGATACTAAATTGATTTTGACTAAGTTAAAGACTGATAAGATAGCAAGTATTATTAACTATTTTGGATAGGATTGCTCTGTTCATGACACTTGAAGTTAATATAAAAGTACTTAAACTGATAACTCGTATAGAAACTTGGCTGATAACTTTTAGGGAATATCATTAAAAATGCTGTATGGTGGAATATTGATCCATTCGTCATTCAAACGATCAGTGATCAATATGAAATCAATTGGAATACTTTTATTAGCTATTGCCTCGGTAAGTTCCTCCACTTCCTTGGGGAAACAGCAAGTGGCTGCAGTACGAACTGTAGAGGGACGCATTATAAATGGACAGCCTGCAGCAGAGGGACAGTTCCCATACCAGGTGGGATTGAGTTTAACCAGTCTCAGCACCGGTGAGAACTATTTCTGTGGCGGTGTTATCATTGGCACTGAGTGGCTGTTAACTGCTGCCCATTGTACAGCTGAGTGAGTAACTGAATAATCAAGATATATACTAATTTATTCATTAATTCTGTTGCAGTGCTTCTGGAGTAGTTGTGTTTTACGGCTCCACGGAGCGTACTTCAGCAAAGCTTTATCAGTATGTGCCCAAGTCAAAGTTTATAGAGCATCCGGATTATTCATACCGCCCACTTACCAATGATATAGCCCTGATCAATACACCAGTGCTGACCTTCAACGAGTACTACAACAAAATAGAGCTGCCCTCCATTTCGAGCAGATACTCCAACTATGCGGGCCAAAAGGCCATTGCCTCCGGTTGGGGCTATACTTCCCAGTGGGTTTATGACATTTCCGATACCCTGCAGTACACCACACTTGACATTATCTCTGTGGATGCCTGTGAGAGAGTTTATGGAGATGTGGTTGCCTCCAGCAAGGTTATCTGTGTTGCCACGGCCAATAAGAAGACCACCTGCAGCGGAGATTCCGGCGGTCCTTTGGTGCTTCTCAGCACGGGAAAACTAATCGGTGTCACCTCCTTTACTTCCATCTACGGCTGTGAGTATGGAGAACCAGCTGGTTTCTCACGTATCACCAGCTACCTGGACTGGATCAAGGAAACAACTGGCATCTACTATTAGAATCACGGCTAAAAAACATCACTTTTATGGAGAAGATTTATTCGAACCTTTGTTCAATTTGATATCAAAATTTATAATTATTTACCAATAAAATTGATTAATATAAAATTGGTAGGATCGGATCTAATAAATTATTATGATTCTATTATAAAAATCTCCACCTTTTAAAAAAAGATTTCCTGAGCCTAAGTGTGATAAAAAAATGAATATTTTTGTAAACTTTTATAAATCTTTTAGAGTTTTCAATAAAAATAGCCAAGTTTAAAAAAATGTAAAATTATATGATAATCTAATTATGAAAGCGTAGCGATTGAACTCAACTATTGAAATTGAGATATATCCGTCTTAAAGAAGAGGCTAGTTTATATACCCCTTTAACACTTTGGTTTTGAGTATATAAAGTAAAATATACAAAAAATATGGGACAGCAATTGTTCAACTGATGTACGATTTATTTGCTTTCGTTATGGTCCAGCCCCCTTTTTAAAATAGGGCGTAATTCGAAGACTTTCTGGCTGAATGTTTGTAAGGTGTGTGTGCCACATTATAAATTTACTTCGTTTGTCTTTAACTCTGATATAAATGAATTGGTCTGATACTTCTGTATGTCGAGTGGGGAGTGGAAAGTGGGGAGCGGGATTGAAAATGACGTTCAATGACTGCGTCGACATTATTTCCATTTAGTTGTCGCTGCGTGCACTAAACTTGTCCATTGACGACCGCAATTTGTGGTCCTGCAACACGCAGATGATAGAGGGGAGAGGAGAGAGGGGGTAAGAGCCAGACTGACAATAGTTGGCTCTGTTTAATGCCCAATTGGCATTACAATGGCTGCTCCCAATGGAATTTGCTGCTTGCAGTGCATTGAACCTGACTGTCCAGAGTGCAATTCGAATTCCTCAGCGACTCAGTCGTTGTCGTTGTCTCCCCTTCCCTCCTACCCTCCACTGTCCCTCTCTCTCACTCTCTCTGCCCTAGCCAAGACAAAGCGTCATCGCAACCGGAAACTATGCAGCCATTTTGCCAGCTCCCTTTTCCCCTCCTGCTCGGCTAAATGAAGTCATAGTCATTATTATTGCACACACCCAAAGACGTTGTTAATAAACACAAACGCTGTGCACCTTGTCTGCTTATTGAAATCTTCCACGTTCCTTTCTGCAACTCTTCTTCCTGCCACTTTTTGTCTCAGCAGCGTTAAAAATAAATGCAATTTATTGTTGCCCATTTGCCAAAAATAAGGGAATTCGTTAAGGAAAAAAATGAAATGAAAATAATATGAAAGCGGGAAGACAGCTCGCAAATTGCACAATCGCAGTGCATGTGTTATAAATTCAAAGAAAATACAAAAAATAAACGTATCATAATAATATAAAAAATATTAAAAATTGAGCATGTCAGCGACAGCAGCAACAAAAGATAAAGGCAAAGTCAAAGAAGGCGGAACATTCGACTAAAAGTCGCGTGATTTATGCCTTTGCGACCAGCCAAAAGACAGACAGACGGACAGACAGACAGACAAACAGGCAGAAAAGAACAGAACAGAACAGACAGAACGCCGCCCTCCCCTCTCCAACCTCCCCTCTGCTCCGACTCTGGGGAACTGGAACGTAGAAATGGTGGGCGTGGACTGTGGGCTGTACACCCAAGAGGCACGTCTGCAAAATTGCTCCAAAAAGTCAAGAAAGGTGAAATGGAACCAATAAATATACAAGTACTTAAAATACCTTAAAAATATTCAATTCATTGAATATTCAAGCTGTTGAAATTTGAAATTCTTAGAGCATATGTAGTAAATTTTTATTTAATTTTTCAAATTAACTAGAAAAGCTCAATAATAGTTTTGTTTATTGTAAGCATTTTCAGTAAAATTTTAAAAATATAATATATAAATATATAGTACACCCTTGAAAGTACTAGTTTCTAAATCGAATTTTCTTTGGAACTAGTGAAGTCTGAAGGATTTATTTAAATTGATTGCTTTGCGTATTTATAGACACATCCATCGTTTTCGACCTTTGTAAGATAATTAGACAGCTCACAATGTGAACAACAACATATCTATTTAAAATTTATGCGATATATAAACAGATATTTTAAGTATTTGTATTTCATATTTAACTACATCTCACCATTTTCGCTTAGTGTAATAATTATTGATGAATACTTTGGCCTATTTAAATACAAAATGAAAATCAAAGTAGAAACGACAACGTCACTTCAGATGTTTGCCGCTTAAATTAAGCGTAAAATTTGGTTTGACAAAACGGGCAAATCGCCAGCAGACATTAAATCTTACGAAAGATGTGTTCCTCCTCTTCCTCCTCCTTCTCCAACTCTTAGCACACCTTTTGATAGAGCAGAGGCGTCGTTAAATAATAGAGAAAGGGAGCAGAAGATCAAGCGATTGGCAGAGGGCGCCACTGTGAACATTTGGCAAACGTTGCGAGTTGATGACGTCAAACCTACAAAAGAGATAAACTGGCGTCCACCTATTTACGTAGATATATATTACGTATACGTATTCATCGCACTTGGGCACACTTTTGGATTTATTTTTAATGAACTGGCTACAGATTCAGATTCGAAATCGAAATCAGATTCAACGCAGTCCGTTGGTCTGGGCGGAACTGTCCGTTGTGTGGCACTTCCAGGAAATCCCAATGAATCACTTGACAAACCGACAAGCCCAAAAGTTGGGGGATTTGTACGGCTCGTCCATTGGGACGGTTGTGTAAACAAAAGTCACTCAAATTTCATGAGCTATATGCGATTTATAATGCACGAAAAACAGCTGAAAACTTGAGTGACAATGTCTGACTGGAAAAAATGCCAGGAATTCCAAAAAGTTACTTTAAAAACACATTTCAAATGTGACTTTATGGACTCATATGTCATAAACTGCAAGTTGAATAAAAATGAGAATGAAAACTGAGTAATAAAGAGTTGATAGGGAATATGAGAATACAATATGAATATTAACTTGAGTATATTGCGGATGTGAGTATGAGTTTAATGCATTGATTCTTAACAAAGATGCTTATGAATGGACATACCCTATATGTATATATTTAATTTGTATAAAATATATATAGACAATATATGTATGATGATGTTGACAACCAATTAATTTCAGATAGCCCACAACAAAAGCATGTGTCGGACTTGCTGTGGCGTCTCTCTGTTAATTGTTTTTAATGTAAATTGCATAAAAATAAATAAAATGCGATACATTAAAAATGGCTTAAAGTAGCCGATGCCATTTTCAGTTTCAATTATGCCACAAAACTTGGCTATCAATGTGAGTGCCTTCCTCAGCCGCAAATGACGTCAGCAAACATATCTCTCATGTCCTATGGATTCCAATATTATAATCTACTATATACCATGAGATATCTGTCTGTTTAGCATCTCTCCATGTCGATGATGTTCGTTGTGAGGCAATGCACAGTGCACAGTTCATTGACATGCCTATAAATTTTGTCGCCACAAAAATAGTTTTTCTGTTTTTCTCACTTTCCAACTGCGCTATTTTCCGAGCTGTTGCACAATTCTGTGGTTTTCTTTACATTCGCCTTATTACGAACAAGTAAAACTGACCAATAACAAGAGTGCTCGAATAGTAGTCACCCTGTAAACAGCTATTATATTTAGGAATTTAATAAACATCTTTCATTTTTTGATAATTAAATATATTTAATCTATTGGTTGCCGTTTTTATGCCTTTCCTTATTTAAATGTTATATATTATTAAATATTTAGTAATATCATAAAAATTTCAGTTTTTTTTTAAGTATAAGTAAATTCAATCTATCTAATATCACCCATTATTTTTATAATTAAATCAATTCAGTCTAAAGAGTGTGTGTTTTTATTCTCATTTTTTCTTTAAATATTATTTATTATAAAATATTTACTAATTTCATTAATATTTACCATTTTTGAATGAATAAGTAACTTCAATCTGTCTATCAATCTAAAGAGTGGGTGTTTTTATTCCCTTTTTTCTTAAATTTACAATTGTTTTAACTTTCTAATTTTTGTTAGTTTTTATGGACTAGTTTAATTTGTTTTAACGAATTTTTATCTGTAGAAGATCTTAATTGCTTTCAGTTTGGTATTATAATATTTGCAAAAATAGTTGTCACCTCTTCCAGTTGGTTCATTTGTCATATGAATCGCAGCAAACAAAGCTATTTATGCCTTATGACAGACTCTATGTTGATGTCATAGCATTTCTATGTGACACTGGAATATATTGAAATACTTTGTTTGTGGATACATTGTGGCAAATAGTGCACTCTCTGCACATTGTGGCTAGTTAATTAAAAATGTGCGCACAGTTGTGCCAACAACAATGTGCCACACAGTACGAGTAATTAAAACTAAAACGAAAAGAGGCTCGAAAGCCCCAAAAAACCCAAACCCAAAAAGGCAGTCAGCCAATTTGTATAAAGCTAAAATAAACAAAAATATGTAGAGTCTGTCTATATCTACATAGAAATATGTAAAAAGGAGGTTATCCAATTTGTTTTATGAATTTCCGTATTTTGTTGGCACTCACTGTGCAACGACTTGCCTGAATGTCCCCCATATATCTTTATATATCTTTATATATTCACAAACGATCACAATTTCATGCAGTGCATGTTGTACTCGCATTTATTTAAAGATTTTTAGATTTCTTTTAACTGAATCAATGCAAAGCGTGGGTGACAAACAACTTAAATTGCAACAGCATTTTAATGAGCAGCAAAAAACTAAAAATATAAAATAATTTACATAAATATATATATATATCTAAATTATATATAGCATAATATCTATTTTCTATACTGCTGACAAGTGACAAAATAAGAAAATGAAAATTTTGGCAATAGTAAATGAATTGTGAATAGTGCGATGGTCAAACGTTGCAAGAAGTCAATGCGCTCATTAGCCAGGCCAAAACACAATAAATCAACGGCAATAGAAAGTTGACAGAGCCGAAAAACCAATATACAATTCCCGATGACAATTGCAATTGTCAGAATATATGTATATATATTTGTAGAGGTGTCTAACCTCATACAAAGTTAAATAAACAACTTGAAGGAGACCAATGAAAAGGCTAATTGACGTCTATATGTCTTGGTTAATTTCCATTGAACACTTTCACTTTGTCACGGAAGTGGCCTAAACAGAAGGAGGCCCTGTTCTTGGCCAAACAACCATGAATTTTCGTATTTGCCAATTGAAGCAATTTGTCAATTTTGGCAACACAACTGATGATGATGATAATGATGATGTTGATGATTTTGCCACGGGCAAGGACACATTATGGCCAAGTCCATTAAACTTAAAAATATCTGCAAGTGTTCTCGATAATGCCAAAAGCTTAAATATCACTTTCTGATAACTAAACGTTAATAATGCTCAACAATAAAGTTAAATAAAGTGCTTGGTTCCAGCAAATTTTCATGCTGCTTTTTTTCTGAGCTGCTTTATTGAGAGCAAATTTATAAAGGAAAGTGAAACACAATTGTTAACTCACTTTCATTTTCTTTTCTTTCTACAATTTAATCTGCTCCTCAATTCAATTAGGTTGGCAACTCTGTACTCAGAATTGTGCCCGTTGGTTGGCAACGCAGCTTGTAAATTCTGACAGCTTTTAGTGTTGCAATATGCATAAAACTTAGTGATGTTAATCGGATTACATTGAATTTTAAAAAAACGGCACTGAATACATCGAATTGTCAATACATCGAATAAATTAGACAGATTCATCGATTTTACATAGAAATTCTTAAGTTTGCCAAAAAGAAGAATGTTGCTTAAAATTATTGTATTATTTTCATGCTAATATTGAAATGCAATTTTTAGAAGTTTACTTTTATAATGTAAATTTTAAATTAATTTTTATGGTGTTCGATTAATTTTACTTAATTCATCGGCAATAGAAACGTCAAATAAAAATATTTAAAAATATTTATCGACGTTTTTATGTATTTTATATATTATATTATGAGTATTAAAAAACAATTCAGAGTTTGCAGCAAAATAAAATGACGCCTGCGATAATTGAGCGTTTTCCAACACACTTTTTGGCAATATTGAACTATAAACAAATGAGTAGGCCACATGAATGCCAAAGAAAGATGACATGGTTTAGGACAGCAGTTGTGGCAAGTCATTCTTTCACAAATTTTCGCAGTGAGCAGAGCTCTTGAAAGTAGAAAATAAAAAAAAGTAAAAATTAAATTCCTCTCTTTGAGTCGTTGTGTCGAGCAATCTTTGGTTTTTCGCATTCCCATCCCCGCGCAAGTAGTTCCAAAAAAAAAGCAGTGTAACTGTAACTATCATTGTTAGCCACAAGAAGACACGAAGAGACAAGAGAAGAGAATAGAATCGAAGAAATGGTTCCAGTTACCAAGCCGAACACCAAGGAGGTGCAATGCCAGCTCGCCACATGTGACGAATCAAAGCAACAGCCGGAGGTTCTTGTGACCCCGAAGAGTGGACGTGTGGGCATCTTCAATGCCGAGGACTTTTTGTCCCGTGCCCAAATGAACGACAAGATCAACAACATCTTGCGATCACCCACCAAGGCTCCAAATGGCGTTCGCCAACGCTCCGTGTACACCAACAACAATCCATCGCCGGTACGTCCACAAAAAAAAAAAATAACATTCCATCAAATTTTTCATTTGCAATGTCAGTTGTCAGTTGTTGTGTCATCTTTATAGGTGCCAAAGGAGTTTCATCTTATATTTTCCATCTATAATTACCTTACAAATAAACAAATATTATTAATTATTAGATTAACTGTTAATCGGCTCACCTGATTTCATTTTTGCAATGACAGTTCAAGTGTGAGTCATTTCTATATTATGAATGACAAGTTAAATTTTTTCCAAGGATTCGCAATCATTAATTTTTAATCATATTTAAAATATTAATTTCAACATTGTTCTTAATTTCAATGGCTTTTTCAATGAGTGTAATTTTTACCTTTATAAATGCCCATTTATATTATCTCTTTCTATCTTTCCATTTGTCTATTATCTAGGACTCTCTACATATTGTTCGAATCCTTAATATTTTATCAAATTAATAATATCTTGTGATTAATTAGAATTAATTAAATATAATAAAATAGTTTTCGATAAAAACTTGAGTATGTAACCTATTGAAATGCTAAATTATAATTTTTTTGCTGAATCCTGAAATTTAAATTCATCATAAAATAATATTTATTTAAAATCTCATGAACTCCATGCAGTTGGTATATAATTCATTACTATGAAGGCCAAATTATGTTATTTTCATAGGAATCACAAAATATAATTAGATATATAATTTATTTTATAATTTCGATTAGAGTTTCAATGAGTGTGAGTCACTTTTGTAACTATCTGTACAAATCTTCTAGACAGGACAGCTAGTGAGTAATTTCTATGATTACTTATTAAGGGTTTTTTCAATGGACTTATAATAATTCATTTTGACTCAATGTTATTTATGTAAATATTTGAATGATAAATAATTTTCATGAGAGTTTCATAGTAGTTATAAATTTCTTTTAGGGAAACTCATTGGTTAATTTGATAACATTTCATTGAATATTATAATCAAATGTAATTTATATATAATTTTGGAATAATGCATTTTTGCAGCAGTCATCGATGCGCTTGTCTGGAACAGCTGCTTCGCTATCATCGCGGATGAGCAGCATGTCGCTGAACAGCGGCAGTGCTAGTGTGGGAACCAACACCGCCGTGCTGGCCAAGGAGTGTTCCAGTCAAACCAACGCCAGTGGTGGCGCTGCATCGTATCGGGGAATTGGCATGGCCATGCATCACTCGCAACCGCTGCTCACGGCGATTGCACCCGACTTGGAGCCGATTGTCCATGGCACAAAATCATTAACTGCTCGCTATGCTACACCCTATGGTTATGAGAATGGCGGCGCTTATTGTCCGGTAAAGATTTTGGAAATCTCTATTAAAATGTATGAAATCCTAGGTAGTTTCTTTATTTTAGCCACCACCGCAACCACAAATGCACCACACTCAGCAGTATCCTTCGCCTATGCCTCCACCACCTCATGCCTTGGGGCGTGTCAGCTCGCGTACCTTTGAGTTTGAGAACAGTCCACCACCACCACCACCTTGTCCCGGATCCGGTCCAATTGCCATGTCCAACGGCACAATTCAGCTGCGTTTACGCGAAGGTGTTCGGTAAATAGTCCAAAATTAAAGACATCTATAAGGAATCAGCTACATTACTAACTCCTTCCCAGCATTGACATGACCCTGGATAAGGCTGTGCGTGTCCTGAATCAACGCAGCATGGTGGCTGTCTCATTGTCCCGCAATGGCACCAACTCGGCTCTAATTCATCCCAATGGAAGAATTCTGCAGAGCGGCTCAAAGGTGGAAATTGTCACATATGATGGCATGAAAACCAACAACTTTGTGTAAGTAGAATAACGCAAGAGATGCATCTGTTTAACTCTAATCCATGTACGTAAGCTGTACAACATTTGATAGTAACAATTGCTATTGAATTGCCAACTGATTAATCGATAGTATGAGTATTCAGGGTCTGAATCGTGTGTGATATTCTGATGTTATGCTATAAAATGTATGAATTCTTTGGCTATTCCAGGCGTTATGCCAAAATGTGGTACAAGGGTGTGAGCTTCACTAGCGAATCCTGCGCTTTGATTTATCTGGTGGACACCGCTGGAACACGCACTACAACCGACACTTTCACTGACCTGACTAAGGATTACACTTTGGCAGTGTTTTATGAGTGAGTAAAATTTATTTTAAATATTATATATTATTCTCTGGTACCTCTTGCTATTTTCAAATATACGTTTAAGAATTCCATAAAAAAGGCCAAAAACTAAGACTTAAATGTAGAGAAACAATTTAATGCTTTGTGCGGTTAATTTAAAATTAAAATATTTCTAGTATCAGACTTTCCTAATTGTTTTTTCACAAATCTCCCGCAATTTAATAATATATTTTTAATTTCATATTTTCTGAATCCTTTACTTCTCAATGTTTGTGTCCAATTAAAAAAAATATTTGTTAAAAGAGATTTTACTAATTTTTTTTATGAAGTCTCCCGCAATTTAATAATATACTTTATTTATCTTTTGCTTCTCAATTTTTGTGTCTATTTTTAATTTCCCTTTTACATTTCACCAAATTTTTGTTTCTGACTAACAAGTTCGGTAGTTTTTTGGTCCCCTTTTAGTATCTCCAATTTTGTAAATATATATTAAGTATTTGCTTAAATTCTTATAGGGTTTCCTCTTATGCAAATTCCTTTATGTTTCCCATTCTTATTTCTATCATACTTCTGCAGCGACTCACGTCACGGTCCCTCCTTTGTGCCGGATGCACAGGAGGTGATTGCCAAATCGTCGTACAGCTGCGCCGATGACGGCACCGAGATGTACGACATTAATGGTTTTCGCATCATTCAGGCCGCTGACGGCCTGGTGAAGGTAACTCGTCAGCATAACAAGGGCCTGATTCGCACCAGCCCTGGAAACGGATCCGTTACTCTGACCACTCTTGGCATCCATTGCACCGCCTCCTTGGGCAAAACATCTCACCTGTTTTTGCGGTAAGTCGCGTGGCTTGAAACTCGATCCTAACTTTAATATATCCATTCGTATACTATTTATATTATCTATTTTTCAAACTGCAGTCGCAATGAGAAACGCATGCACTTCGATGGATCCAATTTCATAGTACGCAATGCCGGACACTCGGCTGGATTTAATGAGAATAACCTGCTAATTGTGTATTAACTTGGCTGCACCCTAAAAACACAACCGCACACTTCCTGGACACATATACACACAAACAGACAAATCCAATGCAGTTTATTTTAGGGACCGTTACGCTGGCCTAGCTTGGAGAGGGATAATCAGTAAAAATTGGATAAACCACAGAAAAAAAAAATGAAATGAAACGAAAAATGAGGCTCGCAAAAAAAGCGTGAGAAACGCCAAAGACATTCTGATCGATAGAACACGTGTTAGAATAACCCACTTATAATCCTATCAATATAATTGACTGGATAGATAAATCGGACCTTGAATGTCTTTCGTTACTCGACGTAAGCGCAACGCAACTAAAAAGGAATTCGTTTTTAGTTAAATTTTCATACTCGAACTTTTTGATATCAGTGAAAAAATAGTAAATAACTTTGGGGCGTTTGTCCACTGCCCTGCCTACTAATTGAAAACGCTGGTCAATTTTGGCTATTGAAGAGTACTAGCGTTTTAATTTTTAAGGCTCATTTCAATTTTTGAAAAACGAAAAAATCCACAAATAGTATTAAAAAACAAAAAATAGAATTATAATAATAATAATAATAATAATGAGAAGTACATACATTAAGGAAAGCCTTAAAAATTTTTCACATGCTATCAAAATTTGTAAACACAAGAGGACGTGAGACACGAGAGGATCGATGTGTGTATGTTCAACAATTAGTAGGCAGTGGTCTTAAGAGGTGGCTGTCCCTCTGAGCGCTGCACTGATAAGGTGACAGCGCCAGTGATAAATATAGTTAACAGTTAAATGTTAAGATTAGTTTGTAGTTTCTTTTGCAATCCAAACTGTTCATCCACACATCAATGTGAACATGAAATGAATGAAAGTGATATATATATATATATATTGTTACATTATGAATGGCAAATTCAAAGTGTACACAATACACAAGCTGGAATATACATAAAGGACACACACACGAGAAAAGTGAGAATTACAAAGTAATTAAAGTATTTAAAGCAGACCAAGTACATATTAAGTAGCCTAACTAACATGCTGTGAATTACATGCATACACCAACACACACACACACACACACAAACGCACTCACAAACACACACAGATATATAAATATATATGTATTCCACACGATTAATGGCAAAAAAAACCCGAGTGGGTTAAATTGCACTAAATGAAACACTTAATACAAACATCGTCCAACTTATTTAATTTGGGCCTTTGTTCCAGTTATGCCCAAGTTATGTCTCGAGTTGTACAAGCCTTACGACAATCTCCAACACCCCAAATTTACAAGCATGTATAACGAAATTTATGTATGTATCTAAATCTATAAAAAAAAATGTACCTTTAATAAATATGTAAGGAATAATGACAATTTTTCTAATACTAATTGGTGAAACTTGAAGTTTTTCCAGGATTAAATATTTTATAATTATTTCATATATAATTAATGCTAATAAAAATATCTCTTTGATACAATTTAAAAAGACTGTGCAGAAAAGATCCTAAATCAATAATATATTTCTAAAACAATGTTTTAATAGACGGATAAATTGGGGCTCTGGTCAGCTTTGATTACACTGGTCAAGAGGTTTGTAATTTTTTGTATGTTAAATAAGCTTTCAAGATGAAAGCTATAACTTGTAAAGGTGCCCTGTGGGCCCAACCTAAAAGCCATAACAATCATGTGAGTAGCCAAAGACAAAGGCTCGTAAATTTTCGAGGAAATCGCTTGATGATACAGACACACACACACATACACATACACATTTATATAAACAAAACCACGCCCTTAGGACCAAAACCTCCCGACGCAAATCAAGAAAGTTTGTTCGCCACAAAATAAGAAAGAGAACTTGAGATATTTGTATAATCTTTTAGTCACTTTGCTACCATCTAGTGTAAAATTGCAACTTTTTCTTGGAAATTACAATCAACAGAACCAAATTCTGGTTAGATTGAAAGCAAAGAAAAAGGTTTTTTTTTATATATTTCTCTTTAACGAATATCTATGTCGTTAAAATTATTTCAAAAATTTATTATATTAGTTTTAGCCATTTTTACCTGAAGACATATCCAAAAACATAAAGAGATGGGATCGGCTGTCATATAGACTAATGCTGTTGAAATGGCCGAGTTAAGTTGAGGTTGATGCTGATGAAGTTGCTGTTGATAAAGTTTATTGGATAATGCTTTGCCAGCAATGTTCGGTTCTGTCATAAGAAGAGATTGGAACTAATGTTAAATCAAGTCAAGAAAGACCGATAACAACAAGACGATACATTTAGCAGAAGCTACTTGAAGCGAGAGCTGAGAGGTGAGAGGTGCAAATAACAGCAGTTAGTTAGAGAATCAGCAATAACAACAATAACTACTACTTGCTTAAGCCTAAAATGTATTTAATTGTGACTTATTTGTGAATGCGTGGATGAGTATTGTGTTTGGGTGTGTGTGTGTGCGAGCGAGCGAGTGTAAATGTGTGTGCGTTCTTAATAAAGAGAGTTCGAGGGCAGCCAGGCGGATTAAACCTAAGGGAGCCGCTTATACACTGTTAAAAAAATTTAAAAAACTAAGATAATATTTTTTGCTTTTATTTATTTCTCTTATAATTTTAAAATTGTATTTAAGCTATCTCAATTTAAAATTTTTAATTTAATAATTATAAAAGAATCATTTTTTTTTACTTGTTTATTTCACATTTAATTATAATTTTTATTTAAACTCTAATTAATATTTGTTTTATAAGGCGACTGTTTTTTAGTCAAAATTAAATAAACAATAAACTAATAATCTAATTTTTTCAGTGTATATTTGTAGTAGCCCAGTTGGTGGCATTCATATCGCTTGCCACATCTCGTTAAGGTCTATATATGCGGAATATTCAATGCTCACGCTTGCGTGCCTTTCAGTACCCACTGTGCCAAGAAATGGGAAGGAAGAGGAGTCGAAGGATCTGGGCGACAGGACGTGGATTCCACGCCTGTGTTCAACATCAAACGCTTTTCACACTTAATTGGGCATAAAATTAAATCAGAATTGATTAAAACACTTGAATGACAACGAAAAGAAACATCAGCAGCAGCAGCAACAAAAGCAACAACAACAACAGCAACTCAAACAACAACGACAGTTGCTTTGACATGAATTCCCCCCTCTTCAATCTATATTCTCCACTTTTTATTCTGCGAACTATGCAGCAAAAGTTTTAGGCTCTGGATTTCCCAGCTGACGCATCGATATCGACCCCGTTTCCTTCTAACTTCTAACTTCCAACTTCCAACTTAAACCCGACATTAGTCAACTTCGGCCACCAAACTGCACGTCTGAAAGTACAAATAAAAAACCAGGACAAGCACTTGGGGCGTGTCCAGCCTGCCGCCCAGGGAGCCCACTAATTGCACTCCTTGAGGGCCTTGAGGTCTGGCCAAAGTTTATGGAATTCAATTTCCGTTTTAAGTCTGTACACTGTACAGCAACAAATTACGCGGCTCGGCCTGAAATCAATTTATTCATTAGAATTTAATGTGCTGTCAATTATCTTAGCACTGCTCTGATTATAATCATGATAATTATCATACTCTAGACATATTTCATTCAATTTTAATTCATGACTATAAAATACGATGCATATCCATTTGCATGCCAAAGCAGACAAGAGATAAACAACCGTCAATCTTCAGTTTCATTTCCGGAAAATACTAAAACAACCTGATGTACTTAGTTGTGTAAGTTGAGAGATATGAGAAGGAATTTTATGCTGATTCCGATGAAAGAGATTAGCTCTCGACAGACGGAAATATTCAAGAACTACCATTAAAATGGCACAAGACTTTACTCTATTATACTGAACTATAAAATACGTGTCATTATAATCTTCAAGTGTGTAAAAATTGTTGACTTTTACCTATTGTTTATTACTATGATTAAAAGCTATGCGTCAAATGAAGAACTTTTTTTTTTTACCAAAATGAGCAAAAGTATAAGACACTCTTATTTTATATTTCAAAGTCTGTTTGTGAGTTAAGACATTATTTTTTATCCTATTTGCAGTACTTAAGTAAATTGCGAAATACACTTTTTACCAGTGAAATTTGTTCCTATTAAAGTTATTCTCTTTCTCTCTTGTGAGAAGCGATGTCAACAGTTTGTGTTGCAACCGTCAATCAAATAAGTCAAAGAGGTTTCACGATTTAAGGTGACTTTGTAGCTACTTTGATGGCAGCTTCGGATGTTGAGAAATTAAAGGAGCGGGATCAAAGGAAGCTGTCAACGCCATCTACTATAATGTCCCCATGTTTACCCCTCGGGAAGAATACAATTTAAGTTTGCGTCCTGTTTGACAGTGCATTACGGCAAATAACTTGTTTATGTTATTTGATCAGTTTCTTCTTGTGCTTCCGCCGTGATTTAGTATGAAATCGAAGGTGAATTCTCATGTCATATGAGAGCAACAAATTGAGTTCAAAGTGCGCCTGAGGGAGATGGGAGTACTATATAAGTTAAGGGACAAGTAATACCACAGTTATTGGTGCTTATTTAAGGCGACTGTCAAAGTTTATTGTCGTTGTCGCACAGTCCTAAATTATGCACAGACAGATTTATGAGCCAATCAATTGTCAGTTTATTGGAATATTGATTGCGTCTTCAATTAGCTTAATTGAAATCAGCCCTCATCAATTAAATCACGTCAAATCAATGGCTAATCAGATTTCAATTCATCGATTGGTCGTTTAGCAAGTACGGATTTTCTACTTCTGCAGATATCATTGCACTTATAATTTCTATACCCCCTCTGAATTCCATAGACAGTAAGAAGTACAAAATCCCAAATTCCAAATTCCAAAATCCGATTCCATTTGCCGCACTTGGCAACGGCTGTAGGTAAAGCTCATTGCAGAGGGAACGTGACACGAACAACAATAAATTATCCACAAAATATTCATGGATTTTCTTTTTATTTGTCCACAATTTCATTTAGATTGTAAATAACTTTAAGAGTCACCTGCTGCATTCCAAATATTTGGGCACTTTAAACATTTTATTTGCATGTAAGAAACTCTGAATTGTAAAAGGAGTTTAATTTTATATATTTGTTATTTATTTACTTATTGCTTGAACGTTAACTAAGAGCAGTTAAATTCAGATTTGCAGAATGAATTCTTTATATTTATAGAAATATACTTGCAACACATTTCTTAGAGTCATAAATGTCCTATTTTAGTGGCTCAACATAAAAGCATACTTTATTAATACAATTTTGCAATAATTGCACTTCATTATAATTAATTAGTGTTGAGGAGCAAGTAAAAGTCCCTGAATGTCAATTCATTTGTTGAATAAGTAATTCGCCAGAAAAGAGGACTTATAACATAAAATAGTATTGGGTAAAATAAAAAATAAAATATTCTATTTATATTTTTAAAATTTTGCATTGAAAGACCCATTTAAATATTTTTAAATGTAACCTATTCAAATATAATTTTTTATTCAAATTTAACTAAAAGGATGGCAAGAAGTCAAACTCAGTAGTACACTCAGAAAATTCAAAATACTTTTGTGTGTTGTCACAATAGGAACATGATGAAGAAGATAGTTCGATATTCAAATGCATTGTATGTATTTTATGTATTTACCTATATATATGAATATTTGTGTAATTTTAATGCAACGACATTGTTAACAACATTTCTTAGCTTTCCATTATGTTTTCATCTTGAAAACTCTGCATATGGCACATTTTACATGAGGGCTTGAAAACTTGAGCACTTGAGAGTTTTCCCATTCTCATCTTTCGTGTGCAACCGATGTTTGTCTGCTATTGAAGGCAACGTTGCGTCAAATTGTGGCAAGCAGTAGCAGTGTCTTAATTAAGTCGCAAATCCAACATGTCACTGCACAATAAACTTCCAATCCCCCTTCCCCTTCTCCATCCCTTCCCTTCCCTTACTGTCTCTCCAGAGGGATCCTTTTTGAAGTGGTCTGTCTATTACAGTGCATGAGTTTTGGTGGTAATCCTCATTATTTCTCATTAAAATTCATTAACATGTTATGTCTGGCGTTTAATATTCACCTGTTTAACAGTTCACCTGAAACTTTATTCACTCCCTGCTCTTCTGACACTTGTCGTTATTATTTGACTCAGCGATTCAATTAAGTCTAATGGTAAAATGTTGTTAAGCAATTAAATTGCTTTTGTTTCTGCCTCCTTTCACTCTCCAAAAGCTACTACGCAATATCTCCGCCCATAGAAAATTCTTTGCAAATCAAATTACAACAGCACTGAAAATCTACTACAAACTTTACTATAAAATTTTATGTGGGTCCCTTGACAACAGCTGCAATTTCAGTGTAATAAATAAATGGATAAAACGATACAAATAATAAGTTTGATTTCAAGTTGTTTATAAAACTACTTGACATTTAAAAACAAAGAACACTGCGTAATAGTCGCTTTCCTCAAAGCTTAAGTTTATTTGATTCCTTGTACATTTGTTCACATCACGATGAAAAGTAAAATTGTAATTTTATATAATATTTGTCAAGTCATTTGAAAGGTTATAGGCGAATGAATAAAGTGCAAAACAAAATACTCAATTTCGGACTTTTGTAATTGTTTTATTTTTTACATTAAACGAACTTAAATCATTTTAGAATAAATATAAAATTACTAAAAGTAAAAGTAACTTCAAGTCTCAATCAATTAAATCACTTTAATTGACGACAATAAATCTGATAAAAATTCTATAGCATACTTTTTGGGGCACAATTAAATGCTTATGCATCTGTTGTACATTTATGAACTTTTGAGTGAATTTTATAATATTATTTTACTTTACTAAGGTGTTAATTGATACTATTATTTTTTTTGCAATATTCAAGATATTTTAGTCTTTAATTAATTGTAAATATTGCATTGCATTAGCTACTAGCATGTTTATATTCTATTGTTATAAGCGTGTCGTACTTTCAGTGCTCTAAGATTTCTCTTATAGCCAAGATGTGAGCAGGTGAGACCCTTTCCAGCTTAGAAGTGTTTGCAGGTGGGGACAAGACATAAATTTGAAGGCAATTGCAGGTATTAAGCCTTAAGCCGAGCTACATGCCGCAAGAGTTACAAAGTTACAATGATTAAATTGTACTCACATGGTGTCCATTGATGTGGTTGCCATCAGTAGCTATATCTCTATCTCTGTCTCTACCTTTCTGTCCTCTCTGTCCTCTCGCTGTAGCAGATCCTCCGTTTGCTGGCTTTGTGTGTGAATGCGGGTGATGTTGTTGTTGTTGTTGGTGTTGTGGCTGTGGTGGCAACTGGTGGATGGTGCTGTTGGTATTGGTAGTGGTGCTGGTTATATATCTGCCGGTTCCGCTAACGTTGACGGAGGGCAATGGTGAGGCGGGCGGAGTGGGTTGCGGTTGTGGAATTGAGGGGCCCGTTCTGTTGCGTAAACGGGCCAATGCACTCCGTAATCCCTCCGTATTGTCTTTGTCGGGCCCCTTTCCAAATGAAATGCATCCGCAGAGCACTTTGAGTCGCGATCCTTACAATTCACCGCCACTCAATTGCTCTTGCGTTTAATTTGTAGTGTCTCTCGAGTTGGATTTATAGTTCTCTTTTATTAATTATTCTTTTAATTTACTATAAACTATCAAACTAATATTTTATACATAATGCCATGATTCACACAAAGCCAAATCCTTTACAATAACTAAATATCTTTTATAATTCACAAGAATTATTTGATTTAAGACATTTAAATTATAGTGATTTCTGTCCATTTTCAATTTTAAACTGAAAAGAAAAGAGAAATCATTTAGATTACAATTTATTTACTATTTGTTCAAAAATTCCAGAGTTTGTACAATTAAATTCATATAGTATAAATTGTATACATTTAAATTAATTAAATTAATTAAAAAATTATCCTTAGGTTACTTTTAGTTTAACTCTCAAAATTTCTTGCCAGTAAAACTTGTTGCACTGACTAAAGTTAAGAGCCATGAAATGGACACCTAAAATAACACAATAGTTTTCATGTCGTTTACAGCCAATTATAAAATGTAGCCAGTATAAAACAAAGCACAAAATTTAATTTAAACTTACGGTTGCTGACTGCAACTTGAAAAAGTTGTGCTCATATTTTGTTAAGTAACTTCTAGTCACAATGGTTGCAAAGAAAGGAAAAAAAACGTAGTATATCAAGAGTAAAAAGAAAACAAAATAAGGTATGGTTTCCCCACAAGCATTTAAAAGTACGCCTCCCAGACATTTGATGCTATTTTAGTTGAGGCTCAAGGATTTCTGCAGCTGCCAAACTGAAAAAAGAGAATGCGTCGCGACACAAATACTCTTTCAAAATGGAATATAAATAGGTATGAATAAGAGTATATATTGTGTACTCTTGAAAAACTATTTAAGCTAATTTGTGTGCTAAATAAGCCAGCTGAGAATTGGCTTCGATAGGTCTGGCCAGCTTGGAAACTAAGGACATGAAATATGCAAAGTGACAGATGTTGTCTTTATGCAACCACAGGAAGGAAGGAGGGTGGCAAGAGTCAAAGGGGAGGCGAATATAAACAAGCTTGACAAATGGCTCATATGCATACAAGCTACACCTGTCACACCCACACACCAATACACCGACACACACTCAGACAATAGTCTCACACACACATTGCTCTTGGTTTTTTTACAAGACTTGTTGTATGCCTGCGGCAGGAAAAGCTATAAAAACAGTTGCACGTTCTGTCTGACTGCCAAAAGGATGCTCTTATTACCGTCTTTTTATAAAGCACAGATGGGCGTGAACACGCCCCTTTCTTTTTCTCACCCTGGCCAAAACAATAATACTTGTATGTACAAAACTTTGAATTCTGGGAATTACATTTACAATATGCCAATGTCAGCTTATTCTCAACTATTTGAACATGATTTATTGCCTGGGTAAAGTCTAAAAGTTGCCTATAAAATGTGACTTTAGATGACTTAAAGCCTTGCAGGTTAACGTCCATTTATTTGACTAAAATGAGCCAAGAAGCCAATGGCTAAGACGCATTTTGGCCAACACAAAAAGTGAAAGACGAAACAACGTTAAATGAAATCATTTTGTGGCTATTTTCTAAAATCTTTTTGCAAATTCATCATGGCTATTGTGTGTGTCTGTGTGTGTCTGTTTGCGTGTGTGTGTGTGTGTGTGTGTATGTCAGGGTGTTTGCCTGCTCGTTTCAAAAGCAATTTACTCTCATTGTTGTAGCTGTTTGCTACACAGCAATTATTTTCTCATATTACGTATACGTAGCGCGTGCCCAATTCACTGTTTACAGATTTACGAGTCTTCCCGCTCATCATATACAATTTTCTATTACAATTTTCGTTTTTTTTCTCTTACTTTTTGTTGAATGACTTTTCGTATTTAAGCCAAAGAAGCCAAACAGAGCCACAAATTGCTGGCCACAATTTGCGTGTGACTCAAGTGCTTGCCTGGCAATATTATCATTATTTTTAGGGGCAAATATCTAAGAATTTTTGTTGTTGCAACAAATTAACTTGGAAGCCAGACTCCCCAGTGATATGATGGCAAATTTGTAACGCCTCAAATGCCATCCTTGAAATCTACTTTGCCATTGCCTAAGGATAGATTTGTTGTCTCCTTCTTGATTATGCATAATATTTTATTTTCAGCAGCACATTAAAAATGAAACAACTTGAATGTCACAACAACAACAATCGCAATTGTTAATAACATGTATGAATATTTACCGATTTTATGCAATAAATATTTAATCAAACTTGATTTACCGCTTATGCGAGTCAACATAAATATTACTCATACGCAACGTTGGCCTTAACACTCTCATATATGAGTTATAATAACAATAATAATCATCAGCTCGTCATCATCATGGCATCGCCAGTATACAATAAATTTATATTCATTTCATAGATTCGAGTAGAGCATTGGTTATTATTATTATTATTATTATTTACAGCTTTTGACAATGCAGATTTGATTGATGTTTGACTCATTACCGAATCCATTATGGATTACATATGTTGTTAAACAAATGTGTTCCACCAGCTAAAATTAAAGTCCTGATTGTGGAAAAGGAAAACGTTACGTTTAGGCTCATAAATCAAAAATTAAGTTACGACAGCACGAGTAGAAGATATAAAAGTGATTTCATTCTCTTCTGCGTGTATGCATCACCTGGTATTGAAGTTTCAGTCGAGTGGAAAAACTCGTTAGCAATTCAAACAGTTATATTCCATAGAATACACCTATATGTACACAATTTACGACTAAATTTAATTACAGAAATAAATGCAATTTTAATGAATTCGATTGGATAAGCTAACGCTTTATTAAGGAGTCATTCGTCGACAGCCAATTAGTAAAGCTTAGCTCTAGGAATTCAACAAATAGCAATTTCAATTTATATATTTCAATTTCATAATAAAATTGATAAAATAAACATGCCATTAATTAAAATACAATTGTAAATACTACGAGAATATTGCACGTGTCAATAAACTGCCAATTAAGGAAAATTATTGTGTAACTTATTTACTTTAAAATATGATTTGCAGGTATTTTTCATAGTTCCTTTAGTTTAGTTGAAGTTGCCCGATTTGTACTTTTAAATATATAAATATTTACTTTTGTCATTCAATTTTAATGTCATCAATTGAAATTAATTTGGGGCGACACACCTTCAACTGCATATGCTGTAAGGCGCAAGGCCATTAAATTTGTGGGCGTGGCACATGAGGCTTTCACCGCGTTTGGCATTGGAAATATTATAGGGAAACCGCTTGGGCGCATTTCGTGTAAAATTGAGTTTGCACAATAATTCAATTTGGCAAGCACATAAATTTTAGATATGGCGTTAAAAGGATTTCAATACAATTTTAGATAGACGACGCCCAAGCTTCACAACACACACACACATACGACTAAGTGCTTACGCAGTTTGAGGTCTATTGGAATTGAGTGTGATGCCAGAGGAAGCTGAGATTTGGGCAACTTCAACAGATGTTGGGCTTCAAATTGTTCAAACCACCCCACGAAAATTGACTTTACTGTGGGCGGAAGGACACACACACAGCCAAACGAGGCACTTACACATGTCTGCTCTGCTTATTTTACCTCATGGACCTCCAATAGACACTTAATTAAGAGAAGACTACGCAGCAGAGACTTCATACTCGCTCTATAACCACACCGTTTATATAGTACTCGTGTCCTAGGATCTGAGTGTTTTGGGGTCTGTTTGCATTGTGCCAGGATTCAAAAACTCACGTGCCTTTGAATGCAGCTATTACCGACTTTGGCCACAGAACTGTGGTTACAATAACCAAACAGATCACATTCAGTAGTTGGAATTCATTGCTTTGTTGATGCGATTCCAGTTCAGTGACTAAGTCATATCAATAGCTGAATTCACAGACTCATTCGCACTGCAAATGACAGCTGAGCTGCCAGCCACAATAAATTGATACAACAGCAGCTTTTTCCGTTCTTATTTACAATACCCTGCCGATGTTGCTTAAAGGGTCTATCTATCATTCGAAATCGTCATAGCTTTATCACAACTTAATCGATTTTCATGCAGAATAACATTTAAATCATTAATCACCCTTAATTGATCCTGCATTTAAATTTCATTCACCTAGAAAATTTGATATTTTTCGACTCAAAGCCATATATCATTAAATTTTCCATACCTACCCCTTGTCATTTTTTCGAAAACTTTGATCTCTCATAACTTTGCTAAAACTTAACCGATTTTCAATCGGAATGTCATTTTGATCATAATTTGGCCTCCAAATTGATTCTGCATTTAAATTTTATTCAACTATAAAATTTCATATTTTTCGACTCTAAGCCATAAATCATTTAATTTTCCATACCTACCCCTTGACATTTTTTCGAAAACTTTGAACTCTCATAACTTTGTCAAAACTTACCCGATTTTCATTCGGAATATCGTTTTGTTCATTGTTTGGCCTCTAAATTGATTCTGCATTTAAATTTTACTGACATTAAAAATTTCATTATTTTCGAAAATTAGCCGCTCATGATCCAAATTTCCATACCAACCCCTTGTCACTTTTTCGAAAACTTTAAACTCGTATAACTTTGTCAAATCTTAACCGATTTGTATCCGGAATATCATTTTGATCATGATTTGACCCCCAAATTAATTCTGCATTTAAATTTTATTCACCTAGAAAAATTGATATTATTCGACTCAAAGCCATATATCATTCAATTTTCGCTACCCAACCCCTTGACATTTTTTCGATAAATTCAAACTATCATAACTTTAACAAAATTTAACCGATTTTTATATGGAGTATCATTTTAATCATTATTTGGCCTCTATTTTGATGCTGAATCAAAATTGGAACATACATTTTTTTTCCATCACTGCCCATTTTTTCCGTACTCTTCCCTTGACTTTGCATAAATACCTTCTGCATAAATAGCTATTGTGTGGGCTTCTATTGTTCCATTCCCTATTTTCAAAATGCTAAATCGAATGACTTGCTGACCAACTAACTAAAAGAAAAGGGACTTCAAACAATTCCAATAAGCCACTGTGCGAAGGGCAGAAAAGAGCAACGAGCCACAAATTGAATGAGGCTGTCAATCAATGTGGTTGTTGGCCTTTCATGGTTAGATAAAAACGTTTCTACCTTACAGCTTAGTTGAGTATGCTGAGGTTTTATGCTATCCAAGGTGTCTTGTCTATGTTGCCATTCTATTTCCAGGGTAGGACAACCCCTGACGACTCAATAGGAAACGACTGACCAATGCAGACACTCCATTGGAGGTCAGTTTATGGGTTAAGCTTGGCCATTAAGCAACATAGATGCGCAGTTTATGGCAACAGCCGCCATATGAGCCCAGTTGGCCCCAAACAACCAAACAACCAAACAAGCGTAAACAAGGACACTTTGGCACTGAGAATGGATTTGAATTAATCCCCAATTGCAATATGTAATATATGTAGTAGTATAAAATGCAATACTTCAATTGCCAGGCTCATTCAACTGTGAACAATGTTCACTCGACCCCCAGATGATGAAATAAACTTGGCCAAGGATGTTATTATGGCCAAACTATAAATATTTGCATTGCCAAAACTTTAAATATGCCAAGTTGAGTTCATTGGCCTGGTTGAGACTCTTGTTGCAGCCGGCAACTGAAATGGCAATAAATCGGTAAAATTTGTCTGCTGAACTGAAGTTAAGACAAGTCAATGATCCTTAAGTTAATCCCATTAGATTTAACTGATAATCTATTTAGTTTATTCTGACTAAAATAATATTTTTTGGCTCATGAAACTCTTCTTGAGAAACCATTTCTGACAGCTAACTAAAGGTCCTTTCTGTTTGCACAGTAATGTCAACTATCGACAGGCAGCCAAGGATAACAATGACTGCACTTTGAAAGTAGTTGAAGGTACGCATAATTTGTGAATGCTAATGGAATTTTAAATGAAATCCAAAGGGTGAAGCATTGTAAAGCAGCCTCTCATATTCCTGATTCTGCAGTTGTGGAGTGGTAATTAATTAAATGCCGCAGCTCAAGGGGCTCCCAAGAAAGAAACAAGCAGGAATAAAGAAAAGAAAAAGGGAAATAATTGAATGCATGCCAGCTTTGTATTATTTCTTCTCTGGTGGTCAACTGAAAACATAGCATTTAAATACAGAAACAGTGAAAGGGTTGAACTGGAGGAAAGGAGCAAGCAAAGAACCTTTTGAGCTGATGTATGGGAATTAAACGATGCAATCAAAATGAAGGCTTATTATACATTACAGACTTTTAATTAAAAATACTTTAAAGACGACACACCAAGTGGTGGGCATGTCATATAATGATGCTAGGCATCCAATCAGGCTAATCCGGTTAACTCGAATACTGTAGAATTTTTGCAGCAATTACGGTGGCAAGTGATGCATGGCAGCAGCTTCTGATTGAAGCTGTCGGTGTCAGCTAGAAATTCACCTGAATGGCATTAAGCAGCTGCTCATAAATCAGAGCCAAATCAGCAAATGCTTGACATGACTTCATTAAAAAGCAGAAATCCGTTCACTGCCAGCAACCCAGCCACTCCCACAGACCACAGTGCGTATGCGTGATGCCTATATGGGGACAACAATGGCTGACACTCGAAATTCGACAGCTGCGTCGTCTAGTTGCCATTCACGATGTCTGCTGACGCGGCTAATACCCTTACTTTCACTTCATTTCGGTGTCTGCAAATACGTAACCGTTTTTATATTTTTGGGCTTTTGTTTTTGTGCTTTAAATTTTTCTGTATTTGAAGACAACATTTAAATTTTGTGTACAGTTTCTAGTCCTTTCAAATTCCTAATGAATGCCAAAATAAACAACAACAGCGCAATTAACTCTCTTCAGTTCAAGTTTGTTTTGTCAACAGTAAAACAAACAAAACATTTTCGGCCGAAGGAAAAGCAATCTCCCTAAATTAATATGTCAGGAACAACATTGAAAATTTCCCCACATTTGTTTTGCTGTTTTGTTTTTTTAAGTTCTGATTTGGCTTTTGTGTCATTGTCCGGAACTTTGTAATGCCTAAAATATATGTATGTGAGAGTATTTTGTTTAAGTATGTGAATATAAGTATTTCCGTGGCTTTTCCATTTGTTGTTCTCGACAATAGGCGGACTTCAGTTTATGTGACGCATTAGCAGACATACTCCTAAATAACATATGGATAAAAGCTCCTCTAATACTCGTACTCTCAAATTTATATTGCGATAATAATGCGTTTGGTCAACGACCTGCTTCTCGCCGGCTTCAATTGGACAGACAGCAAATACAGCTGTCCCCACAGTAATGGAATGCCAATGATATCATCATAGAATGCACAGCATTTGATTGGATATAAAAACAAATGCGCGAAAAATCCAATGGATAACAATAATTTCGAGTGTTATTCCAAGGAAAACTGAATGGAGTGACGCAAGCCTTAAATACCCTTTTTAAACTCGCATACAAATTACCATTAAACTTTTTCTATTTATCTTTTTTCTTCCCCGACACTCAGTAATTTTAATCCACTTTGGAGTAAATTCCGCAAAAAAACAATATGCATACACTTTAGCGCATAATGGGATTGCATTTCAGTTTAAAACAAAAAGAATGAAAAAAGAGAATACGCTGGTATGAGAAATAATTCCTAGTACATATTATATTATACAAATGCGTGTGATTTTTATTATATATTTTTAATGGGAATGTCTGAGTAGGTTACTTCGTAACGGATACTGAAAGTAAACCAAAAAAAATCAAATAAATGGAAGATTCCAACGAAAGTGCATGAAATACGCAGAAAAACGTATCAGAAAAATAAATGAAAATAACAATCAACTTGGGGTTAGCAGCATTTAGCCGAGACAACAACCTTTACTCACATGCTTCAACTGCCGCATAAAAGTATGCTACGCTTTTTGCCATTGACTGAATGTGATTTGATTTATTTGTGTTTTTCTTTTCTTGTGGTCTTTCGTTTGGTTCACGTTCACTAACAATTCTTGTTTAATTTTAAATGAGATTTGGTTTATAAAATTATATAATTTTATTTGCCAGCTAGGCAGCAACAACATTCTATGCCCATGCTTTGGCAATAAACAGAAACTAGCACAAGTAGAAGGAACACACACACACACTCTGAGAAACACACACGCGTTTAAAGTTGCCTTACTTTCAACTACTATCTACAGACATAGATGGGTATGAGGTTTGCGATTCAGTAGCACATTTTAATATCAATGTGTTGCCAGAACTTTGCTGAGTTGCCAACGATGAGACGACCAAAAGCAACGACCGTTCAACTACGACTAAACTGAAGCTCAACGGAAAATCAAATGGAAATGCTGAGCCAAGCGTAGTCTATATGTATGTGTGTGAGAATACATGTGTATGTGTGTGTGTGTGTGTGTGTGACAACGAGCGATGGCGAAGCATGCGACACACAGCAGGCAGCGCAAAAACAGCGCGAATTTGAGTGGAAAGCCCAGCAGGATAGGAGGATAGCATAGCATAGAATAAGAAATACGAAATGCGAAATGCGAAATACGAAATACGAAAGAAAGCAGCTGACACATATTTTGGCTTTGTTTTGGTTTGTGCAGATGCGACGTCGCAGGGAAAGAGAAATGCCTACAATACGAGTATCCATTTGAAGAGGACTTGCCGGCGTTTTCCTCCTCTTCTCAGTGAGAGGCGACGTCTGCGCAGTGAAAGTCTTGTTTATTTTTGTTTGTCACAATTTGAAGCGGAGGTCTGCATAAATTACAAAATATATTAAGTTTCAGCTATTATTAAAATTGTAATTATTTTTTATATTTATAAATATCAATAATATCCATAATAAGGCAGTTGAACTTTATTCACAGACAATATATATTTATTTATATATGCATTCGCTCACCGATTCATTTTATCGATTTCATTTTGACCAATATTCCGATGAACGTTTTGTTTACGAATTGTAGCAGAAGCCATGAATGAATGAATGAATACAGCTACAACTAACTGTATATTAGTATGTGTGTTAGTGTGTGTGTGAATGCTATCTCCTTCTCACTTAGGTTGAATGACACTGGCAAGTGGATTGTATATTGCTTATTTGCCGCTTTATGTCCTCAATTCCAATCGGGACGCCTTTAGCATGTGTATGTATGTATGTATTTAGGCATGTAGGCCTCTGCGATGTTTGAGCACACTGACAACATCAGTTCGTATTTGCACTGGGAGTTGGAAGGGCGTGACACAGTTCCGTGGATTGCAATCAAATTGGAGCAATGTTTTCCCCATAAGGGGGGCATCAGCAACGTGCATACATATAACAACAATACTATACATGACATGTATTTTAAATAGTAAGTATGCAAATGATTTTAATTGAACAAACCCGCCTAAAAGTGTGCATACTATTTAAATAATAATTGCAGCCCTAAAGTGTGCAACACTCTTTTAATTATGGAATTAAGATAGCGCACGAAAGTGTGCTTTACTTTTTTGCAGACTATATACCACTTAAAAAAAATAATTACAAAATTTTATTGCCGGCAACTATTATTTTTAGAAATCGTTATCATCTGTCTGACATATATTAATTCTTTGACTTAATCACGCAATATTAGGCATATCTTATTATTTATTTAGGCATACATATCTGAAGTAAGTAAATTAAAGTAGAGTGTATTATAAAAAACCGTCTAGTCATCTTGGCCATTAACTAATGTTTGTCTTGTTGCTCAAACAGCGGCTTTTATACAGAGGTAAAGCTAGTCAAAGTCACACTTTGGATTCAGACGTCAACAATATCAGCAGCAGAAACAACATCGGAGCTTAGGACTTACAACAATGAGCAGTGAAACACTGGAAAAAGTTGCCAAGGTACGAGTACAAATTATAAACAATCAAAACTTTTGCTGGAAATCCCAGTTTTCGCTTGGGACGTGCACCATCATAGGTTATACTAATGTAGTTTGCTAAAACTTTACTCAACTTTGACATCATGCATGGATTTATGTGATACGCACTTGTGTTTTTCAGTTAATGTTTCAAAGGGTCAATTCTAAAACAAAGTTTAAAGCGAAACTGTGTAAACAATTATACAACCTGTGCAATTTAAGAGTGACCTCTGCTGTGGTTTAGAAATATTACACAGTAAAAAGTTGAACATGGAACTAAGTTGCCTTTTTATTCGTAGAACTTGTTTGTTTTATTGAATGAAAAAAATTAAAATGAAATATTGCTAGAACATTTTTTTTACATTATTCAGACTGTTTCTAAACTTTGGTGAAAAATAAACAAAATTTCATCAGATTTAAAAAAAGTGAATTTTAAGTATTTGTTGAAATAATTGTTTAATAATGGAAGATTCAACAATGTAAAAAATTTTATTCATTACTTTTTTACCTATTAATTTTTTATATGGAAATTTAATGCTCAAAATTTTAAATCATCTGGAAAAATTGGAGGCAATTTTAAGAAATATGAAAATATTTAATTGAAACCTTTTTCCAAGCAACAAGTGATCAAATTAAGAACTGTCAAATGGGAATTTGAAACGGAAGTTGTTAGTTTATTTCTGGAAAACAATATGCCGTTCTTTGTAGAGCACTAGAGACAATTTTGAGGAAACCATTGGCCATATATACTCAGATAAGATACGCACTTATCGAAATCGACCGGTTATTTTGTGGCGTATTGAAACATTTTGATGACAACTTCAACCGGCGATTCAGTCGAAGTCCAAACGTCGCGAGTTGCGGATCGCGAACTTTTCTCTTCTTCAGCCGATCGATCAGTTGAGAGCGTTCATCCGATTCGTTGTAGTTCGCTCCACGCGTAGTTCAAAGAGCAACCGATCGAACCGAGCAAAGAGAGAGAGAGAGAGAGAGAGTTGTTTTGTTTACCCGAGTGTATACATAGAAAATCTTTAAACTGGAACCACTTAAAATTATAGACACCGTCGACTCAATGAGTAGTGACAAAAATGTGCGGCGTCGCGTTATAACGCCGACAACGGATGCAAGTAATACAGATCCATTGTTGAGACATGGCGATCTGCATCTGGAGAACAAGGTGAGTTCAATTCAAGGGCAATCAATTAGCTATCAGTCCCCTTAAAATTAGGACAGGCGTCAACATAAAAAAAAACAGAAAATTGTGTGATGTTTGTGTAACTAAATTGTAGACACTTCTAGATAAGATTAGCTAATTCTTGTGGTGCAATGTTCAACAAAAACAAAGAGAACTGTGTAAATGATTGTATTCAATACTGAATACTAAATACCTAGAATTTCGAGTGCTGATTAAACTGTTGCCAATTCTCCTGTGGCAGCTGCAATTTTCCGAAAACCAGACACAAATACGAGTATTCCACCTTCAGTTTTTTATTGCTTATCGAGTCGGTGGCAACAGTGGCACAGTAGACACCTGGCCATGTTCGACAGCCGATAAGATAAAGTCATGATGGATTAAATCTACGACTAATTGTATTTGTATTTGTATTTGCTAACACTAGTTACTCCATCCACAATTTCGTATGTGCTTTAATTAAAAAAAAAAAAAGAATATGATTCACCCGAAATACCTGCAATACATTAACCCATTGTCGCCGTTTCTTTCTTTTTCTTTATCTTTTTCTTTAGCAACCCACTGGCTGTGAACGCGTCTTCATCAGTTATGATAAGATCAAATGGTATTGGGCACCTGGCTTCATTGGCTTCTGGCTGCTCATCTACTGCTGTATATCCATACCCGCCTCGAATCACCTGCCACGCCCCCTGACCATCAAGGATGAGGCCAAGTATCCGGAACGTTTCATTGCCGAGCGGGCCGAGATGAATCTGAAGAGTCTCGTGGCACTCGGACCTCGTGTGGTGGGCAGTCGGGAGAACGAACTGGAGGCCGTCGGCATCATCAGCTCCAGGATGCGAACCTTACGCGCCGAACGGAGTGCCGTGCATGACATTGAGATCGATGTGCAGGTCGCATCCGGCAGCTACATCCACTGGAATGCAGTCAACATGTACCAGAGCATACAGAATATTGTGGTGAAGATCAGTCCCAAGGATTCCAAGAGCAAGACATGGGTGCTGGTCAACAGCCATTACGATACGGTTCCCGCGGGTCCCGGTGCTGGCGATGATGGCTCCATGGTGGCCATCATGATGGAAACCATTCGTGTGCTCATGAAATCAAAGCAATCACTGAAGCATCCCGTTGTCTTCCTGTTCAATGGTGCCGAGGAGAATCCTCTGCAAGCCTCTCACGCCTTCATCACCAAACACAAGTGGGCCAAGAACTGCAAGTGGGTTAATTAAATTATATCTTTATTAAATATCCATCTAAGTCTTAAAATACGCTTTCTCAACGCAGAGCTCTGATCAACTTGGACTCTGCCGGCAACGGAGGTCGCGAGATTCTCTTTCAGTCTGGTCCCAATCATCCCTGGCTGATGAAGAGCTATCGTCGTGCCATCAAGCATCCCTATGCCTCCACCCTGGCCGAGGAGATGTTCCAGCACAACTTCATTCCCTCCGACACGGACTTTCGCATCTTCCGTGATCACGGTGCTGTTCCCGGTCTGGACATGGCTTACCAATACAATGGATATGTCTACCATACCAAGTACGATCGTGCAGAGATCTTTCCACGTGGCAGTTTCCAAAATACTGGCGACAATCTCTTGTCGCTGGTGAGGGAGATTTCCAGTGCACCTGAATTGGAGGATACTTCGGTAAGCTGAAACAGATTTATTAGTAAAATCAATTGGAGATCAAGATGATCTCAAGCAGAGCTCACATGTAAATTTTAGAAGGTGGATAGACTTAATTTCAATTTCTAACTATTTGAAACTGAGAGTTTTTGATCTAAGTCTTAGAAATTACTAAATTATTATACTTAGATTTTTTAAATTTTATATATTGACTAATTAATTTGTTCTTTAATTGTGATCATTAAATATAAAAGTTTAATGCAAACAATAAGAATACAGGAAATATCAACAAAAAAAAATTCAAAAAATTCATACGATATTAATTTTTTTTTAATTTTTTAGTAAAAAAAAAAAATAATTATAATTTTGAAAACTAAATCTCATTTGTATTTTTTATTGGATTTGAATATTTCATACATAAAATTGATTTAAATTTCTTATATTTTTATTTTATTTATAAATTTGTTGATAGTTTTGATATTTATTATATATTTAATATTGATTTATTATTAAAATAAAAAAATTATTATTTAAAATGCAAAAAAAATTTAAATTTTTTTTATTAATGATATTTAATAAATTATTTTTTTTTTTTAATGATAATGATATTCTTAAATTTATTGTTTTTTATAACTATAATCGTAACATTCGCTGATCTTTACAGAAACACGCCGAGGGACACACTGTTTACTATGATGTGATGGGCTGGTTCTTGGTCTTCTACACGGAAACGGAGGGCATCATCCTCAATGTGGTTGTATCCATTGCAGCCATTGTGGCCTGTGGCTTGGCCATTAAGCTAATGTCCAACAACACGGGCATCAAGCTGGAGAAGATCCTCAAGCACACACTGCACACCTTCGCTGCCCTAATCCTTGGAGTGTTCGCAGGTGCTGCACTGACTCTCTTTATTGCTGTGCTCATGGATGTGATGGACATGCCGTTGTCCTGGTTCACACACAACTGGATGATGCTCGGTCTCTACTTCTGTCCCTTCTTCTTTGGCCTGGCCTTTGTGCCAGCCCTGTATTTCCACTACACAAAAGATGTGAGTATTTATTGTAGTACTTATATGTTTATAGTTCAGATATTAATTTGTTGCTGTTGCAGAATTACTTTCCAATTGGACAACGTGTACAGCTGCTGATGCATTGCCATTGCCTGTTTCTGGCCCTGCTCACCCTCGTGCTGACCATCTGCAGCATTCGCTCCGCCTTTGTCCTCATGCTCACCTGTCTCTTCTACACAGTGGGCGTGGTCTTCAACTTGTCCACCAGTCTGCATAGTCGCAGTAAGTCATCATTTGCTTATTTGCTCCCTTGAATCTTCTACTGACTTGTCTTTTTCTTCAGATGTTGCCTGGGTCATTCCTCACATTGTTTGCTATGTGCCGCCATTCGTGTTCTTTGCCTACTTCTCCCATGGATTCCTGGTCACCTTTATTCCCATGCTCGGTCGCTTTGGTGACAGCATCAATCCAGAATTGATTTTGGCCGTCTTTAGCGTGGCTGTTGGCCTGCTTACCTGTGGATTCGTGGTGCCAATGCTGCACATGTTCCGCAAGTCCAAGACCATCATCTGCTCCTTTATGGCCATCACCCTGATCTGCATCATTATTGCGGCTACTCCGCTCGGTTTTCCCTACAGACCCGAGACAAGTGTTCAACGCTTCAACATATTGGTAAGTCAGAATATTTATAATTACATTGTGCATTCATTTAATATCTTATTTATTTTATAGCATGCTAAAAGAACTTTCCATGATGTCAACAATAATATTCGTCGTTCGGAATCGGGTTACTTTATCATGCCACAGGACAGACGTACATATGCCGTCAAGAGTGAGTTTATTATAATAGTTAATTCAGATAATTTCTTAGTCACGTATTCACTTCATATTTCAATTCTCAGAACAGGTTATTAACATGACAATGGCTATGGATGTTGTGGATGATTGCAAGAAGGAAATGCTCTGCGGTTTTCCGCTCTATAACATGCGTTGGCACAAGACCAGGTGAGATTAACCCACCTAATTCACTACTAATGGTGCAACTAATTCACACTAATTTCTTAACCCATAGAGCAAGAGGCTTGTGGATTCCCGCCTCGGAGCCGGTGCTGGGCACAGTTCCTGTGCTTAAAGTCGTGTCCAAGAAACAATTGACGCCCACCAGAATGCGCTATGAAATGCAGCTGTCAGGTCCAGATCATATGGGACTCTATATACAGCCACTGAATAGCGCCCGGGTTGAAGAATGGTCCTTCCATAAGACCCCCATACGTCTCGCCTTTCAGCCTCCGTATTATATATATTTCTCTTATGGCGTCAACGGAGCTCCGCTTGATTTCTGGCTGGAAGTTGAGGTACATTTAAATTTTAGTTTTATTAAATTTTCCAACTATAATTATTTCAATTTTTCACTTTTTACAGAAATCCAATGGAGTTTGGAGTACGCCGACGCTAGAACTGGGCGTCAGTGGATTCTGGATTCATCACAAGGAGCTGTTGACATCTGATTTTAGAAAGTTCATTAACAGTTTTCCCAACTATGTGGATGCTGTGCCTTGGCCCGCGTCCTATGACACCTGGATATATTGAGATTATTTAAAATTTATCTGAAATTTACTACCAAATTTTTTACACTGTATTTTACATATATTTGACGAGAATGAAGGTCTTAAATTATCGGAATAGTTTTTTTTTCTAATCTGTCGAGTAAACAATAATAACACCTTTACGTTAAAATTGGCAACGGAGTGGTAATCTTCCAAGAGCCTATCTGCTAATTACTTGTTATAGAGAATACATGATTATTTCTTAAGAGAATGTTTATTTCTACTTTATTTATAAAATACTTGAAAGAATAAATATTTTTATATAACTACTTAAAGTTTGCAATTGCTGAATTGTAACGAGATTAAAACGTGGTTTATTTGAAAAAGATTACTATAGAAATACATTTTTTACAAGTAGCACCTATAATCATAAAGACGTTTATACATAATGGTCTGATATGGCATATACCCCTACCGGTAACTGATTAAAAGGTAAATTAGTACTAATTTCGATAATACAAGTTACATTTGATTACTTTTCTAATAATAACACATGAGAAATTAACACATTAATGGGGCTTATTTTCTTTGTTTAACATTTTTGTTATAATGTTTAGCTTTTTCTATTAAATCGTCTATATTATATGTGAGACGGTAGAAAATATTTTCAATTAGATCCAAGCGTGAGTGTAAGCTGCTGAGAAATACTAAAATTAGTTTACTTAGGATTTTTTCTATCGAAATACATACATATCTAGATGCTCCTCCGTTTCCGAATAATATCTGATAAGACGTCTGCAATATAAATATAATATATTAAAACGAAAAAACAGATCAGAATTAGTAAAGGACTTACAATTCCCGTATTTTTTTGGCGTTTAGCTGCTGATTCAAAACGATTCCATCTCTGAACTTTGGATACTTGGGTGCGTTTAATAAACCGTTAGTCACCCTGTACAGTTGCCTTCTGATGTAGTACCAAAAAAAGTTGGGCTTGCAGGTCACCGTCTTTGTGGCTGTTCTGAAGGATAATATAATGACAGCAAGGAACATATTCTGAAAATTTATGAATAAAATTTTTTATTCAACAACAAGTTTAAAATAAAGTAATTTACCAGTATTACAAAAAATATTAATATTACGTATGTTAAGAATACGAGACCAAGAAAATGAAAGTCAGCCTCCAATTCAAAGTAGTCGAAATCTCTGACTATCATTCGCATCATAGTTAAAAAGGCAGTAGAGAAATCTTTGAAATTTTCATTTGAGCCTCCGAATAAAAATACACCTAAAATTCCATACGCCGTTATCGTAATAAAAAACATAACGATTAATGCAGCCAAATCTGCAGCAGCCTAAGGGAGAAAAACAAATTATAAAAGACACAATGAAATTGGAAAAGTTTATTACCATTTTTAATGCATGACCAATAGTTCTCAATACTGGATTAAAATTCAGAAATTTAAGCAAAACCAGCCAAGAAATAAAGATCAAAAAGCCCATTAAAACCTGACGTATCCTATAGAGAAAGACCTCATGATCCAACGAAATAAAGCTACCCTTTGATTTATTAATAATGTTAGATATGTTTTCCTCGGCAAAGTAATAAATTGTAAGACCAAGAATTACATAAAGAATCTATAAGATAGGTAAAAAAGTATAAGCATATGATTTGGAAAACAAAATTTGGTTAGCTTACAAAAATTCTGGGTAAATCCAACAGAATAGAGAATTTTGAAAAGTAATTCCAGCCATTGAGATATAGTTTCTTGAACTCAACATATGTATAATAGAAATTAATTAAATAGACAATTGCGGCACATAGAATAATTGTCCAACCTGATGATATTATAGGAAATTTTGCATAGATAATATCAGGCTTATATAGAGAATTAATGAGCCCAGTTGGCATTATCTCAAAAACCAATCTGCAGATTGAGAAAACGTTTATCTTATTATAATTATTGTTGGTTATATTAAAAATAAATTACTTGACACTCTGAAGTACATTCAAATTCAGATTAATCATGCTAAACTCAAACAAAACGAGTCGTGAATTTCGATCCAACCATTTAGTATTATTGAGATGTCGTATAATATCTCTATTTATATCCTGTTCGTATGTCAAACTTTGGACATAGCCCCCGCTAAGATATGTATTCACTCTTCCATTAATAGAAGTCACTTCAAGTTCGCTCATAGTTCTATATTTAGTGCTGCAGTTTATAGAACGGATGAAACAGAGGATTGTATTTATGGGATTAGGGACTTACCCCTTATAGAATGGTTCGATGAATTCAACTTCCTTTGAGTATGGCGCCACACAGGTATTATAATATCTGAAGAATGCAGGGTTCAGTGGGCAGGTATTATTTCTTACTCGAATCTGTCGCAATCTCGGAGCACCCAGAAGTAAACTCTCATTTAAAATCATTTTGCCATTTAAGAGAGGTCTTTTGCTAATCAGATATGGATTCCATTCTGAGGTACCGTTAATGACTTCGCCATGAAACAGATTAATAACCACATAATCCATATAGTTCCAAAAGTCCTCTATAGTAATCACTTCCCTGAATGATATTGTACGATTATCCGCCAGATAATGAGGCCTCTCAAATAAAGTTTGTATGCCATTCGTGAAATGATGAATATATTCGCTTGTCAAGGAATTACACACCACAGTCAGACATATGAGATACAAATAAAATATGGATAGTTGAATCAGAGCACTTTTAGTATTCTCCTCCGATGTGTACTGTATTTTACCGTTGTTTGAATGGAATCTCGACTTTTTCATTTCACTTTTAATCTTTATGAACCCAAAGTAAATTTTCCTACTTGATTTACTCAGCCTATTTTGTATTATTTTTAGAGTATTTTTTGCAGTCCAAAGTCATTTCATATGAATTCATTTTATGCAAGTAAATGAGCATCTATGGGCATCATAAATGTTTATTTCACTTCATTTCATTTCGGCATTAAGATATATGCCCACATAAAGCTTAATCTTACCATTAACCGTCATCAAACCATAAAAAACACCACCCAAGTTGCCGCAAGCTATCGCCAAATCGTAATCTGTGGGACATACTAACGATTGTTATCGATGATAAGCCCCAACTTAGCAGCATATAGCCCTATTGATTGTTCGACTGAAATTTAGTTAGTTTTTGGTATCAGTTTTCCAACGATCGTGTCGTGGATCGGTCGATTTTTTGCCGTTAGAAAACCAATCGCGATTGTGACACTGATGAAAGGTAATACCCAAATTCAACCTTCAATTATATAATTTTTGGGTTCTGTTTAAAGATAATGTGAGAAGTGTTATAATAATCTGTTAATAAATTAAATTTTTTTTAATTCATCAATAATTGTGAATAAAATAAACAAGAACATTCTTTAGATAAAGTTATCACTCAGATAAGAAATTTATATGTTTAACTAAGAAAGTTAATTCCCCTTTATTCAGATGTCCTTCGCCAGCTTTGACATAGATTCCGATAAAAAGGAACCGAGAAGAGGTGGCAAAAAATGGCCTTGGTATGGAGCTCCCATATTTTGTGTGATTTGGTTTACCATCTTCTATGTGGCGGTCATTCCGAGTTTCTTCTCCTATCCCAAAATGTTATATGTGCGTGATGAGGCTCATCATCCGGATGAGTTTATTGGTGAGCGGGCCAAAATACAGCTGGCCGAGTACTCTGCAATTGGTAATAAAATGGTGGGTTCCATAAACAATGAGGAGCATACTGTTAACTTTATAAAGAGGGAGGTGCAAAAGATTATGGAGCAGGCACGAACCGATTTATATGACATCGAATCGGAGGTGCAATATGTTTCTGGATCCTTTTATCTATGGGAGGCAGCCACCAGCTATGACAATGTGTCCAATGTTGTGGTGAAAATCGCCAGAAAGGATTCACCGAGTGACAAATATTTGCTGGTGAATTGCCACTACGATTCGGAGGTGAAAACTCCGGCAGCTGGAGATGATGGCATCATGGTTGTCGTCATGCTGGAAACCCTAAGAGTAATTGCTCTCTCGGATCGCCCTCTGGGCCATCCCGTGGTCTTTCTCTTCAATGGAGGCGAGGAGGCGAACATGTTGGGCTCCCATGGTTTCATCACAAAGCACAAATGGGCTAAAAACTGCAGGTGAGTGGCGACAATTTTTGATTTGATAGATTGACTCGTAAAATATTCAAAATATTTGCCAGAGCACTTATTAATCTGGATTCAACGGGCTCCGGCGGACGCGAGGTGTTGTTCCAAACGGGTCCCAATCATCCCTGGCTTATGAATTACTATCAGAAGCATGCTCCACATCCCTGGTCCGTAACACTCGCCGAGGAATTGTTCCAGAACAACTTTATACCATCCGACACGGACTTTCGCATATTCCGTGACTTTGGCAATGTGCCCGGATTGGATATGGCCCATGCCCTCAACGGATATGTATACCACACGAAGTACGACAACTTTAAGAACCTGGCCAGAGGCACTTATCAATCTACGGGCGAAAATGTCTTGGCCCTGACCTGGGCATTGGCCAATGCTCCCGAATTGGATGATACGGATGCCCACGAGGAGGGACACGCTGTCTTCTTCGACTACCTCGGCTGGTTCATGGTGGTCTACACCGAATCAGCCAGCATAGCCATTAATACAGTCGTTTGTGTATCTGCACTGATCTCAATTGCCGTCTCCATCTACTTTATGACCCGTGAAGATGGAGCAGATGCACCCAAGGCGATTCTCCTGCGCTTCTGTGTCATCTTCCTGGTCCAAGTGGCCGCTGTGATTATTGCCTGGGCTCTTACCATCATTGTGGCCGTCTTTATGCATGCTGTTGGGTTAAGTGAGTCCTGGTATCATGGCGTTTGGATGACTTTCGGCCTGTTCTTCTGTCCCATGTTCCTTGGACTGGGTCTCTTGCCAGCCTTCTACATTGGTCGGACCAAGGAGAAGACAAACATGAAGCTGAATGAGACAATTGCCTGTTTTATGCATGCTCATTGCATTTTAATTGTCCTCATTTGTGTGATCCTCATGGGAATGGGAGTACGATCAGCTTTCTTCCCCATGTTCGGCCTGTTCTTCTACACCATCTCCGTTGTTCTACAGTTGATCTTTAAAATGATCTTCAAGAGTAAGTATTGCAGAGATTTACTTAGTTAATTGAATTAATTCTATCATATTTTTTATAGAACGATTCTTCATGCCCGTTCATATGTTGTGTCAGGTGGCTCCTTTCCTATTCTACACCTTTTTGAACTACGAGTTTCTTCTGGTCTTTGTGCCGATGCAAGGACGTGATGGACCCGATAGTAAGCCCGATATGCTTCTGGCTTTATTTATTGCCCTGATGACAATGCATTTTGCCGGTTTTATTGTAAGTTCTTCTGAAACAATATTTATTTGCTTACGTATATTTATTTAAATAATTTTTCAGATTCCAATCTTGTTTAAATTCCGCAAAACGAAGCTTTTCATCTCCATGTTTGGCGTTATTACTATCATATTTATTATTTTAGCCGCAACTCCAGCTGGTTTTCCCTTCAAGGCAGAGGTGGCAGCACAGCGGTATTATGTCTTGGTAGGATTCATTATTTAAATATTGAGAAACTATCTTTTGATGTATTTTATTTTAAATAGCACACTCAACGCATTCTGCATAACGAGGATAGTACAACAACAACTGAGACTGGCTTCTATATACAACCCGTTGATACACGTTACTCCGAGCTCTACGATACGACCCTGAAGAATGTGGAACCCGAAAGTTGGCTCACAAATAACTGTGCAAATGAACCCTATTGCGGTTTACCGCTTTATAGCGGAAGATGGTTGAACTGGAAGTTAGTTAATATAGTTATACTGTCTATATAACATATTAAACCATTTTTTGTTATATTTTTCTAGGGACTCTGCGCGTTGGATCTATAGCACACCTCCAGTTTTACCAGTACAAACGGAGCTCACCGAACTTTCTAGACAATCTATTACTGCCACCAAAACGCGTATTGAGTACAGTTTAAAGGCAGGTGATCGCATTGTCATATATATCGATCCCAAGCCTAATGTTGAGATCACCAACTGGTCGTTTGATGAAACTGTTCTGAATGATGGACGTAAACCTCCTTACTTTATATACCATGTATATTCGATGGTCAAGGAACGTTTCAATTTCTGGCTAGAGTTTGAACATGATGTCGCGAATACAAATGGACCATACTTCAAAATGTCTGTAAGCGTGCACTTCCTTTATCACCAGGAGCATTACACGCAGGATTATCGAGATTTCCTTAGTACTTTCCCGGATTGGACATATACAACGGATTGGTTTGCCTCATATGAAAGTTGGGTAATTTAAAGACGAACTGTGTAACTTAATAAATTATTTAAAATATATTTTAATACAAATTAATTAAATGTAATTTTGTTTTGGACTTTTGCAATTGTTCAAGTTAAATTCTAGTTCTTTAATTTAAATACAATATGTGTCGTTTTTTAGAACACTTTGTTCGTTGGATATAAATTTCAGCTCTGAGTATGATGAATACAAAAACTTAACAACAGTTTAGACATCATGGCAATCACTCGAAATATGAGTACACTGAGTAGTGAATAATGAGTAGTAGGTAGTGGATACTGGGAAGTGAGTTGTAATATCAAATGTCAAACATTTCAGCGGCTCTTAGAGCTGCCAGCTGGTGTAGGAACCAATCCATGAATTCACATGTGCCCAAGGTGGAAACTTGGCTAGGAACTCCCTATAATCCTCCTCTATAAACATGTCGTCGTGTATTCTGTGTCCCATTATGGCGATTCTGAACGTAGATCCCGACCATTCGGCATTGTCACGCTGAAAAAATATTTTCAAAATGTAGAAATACGATCATTTTTAATTGATATATTAAAGAACTTACCTCAAATTCCAAATTAAAGCGTAGAGGTGTGGGATCTAATGCATAGGACCAGTAAACGTAGTGAGGCGGAGGCAAGTTCTTCTCTAATGGCTCCTTGGTGAATGTCCAATCCACTAGCTTGGCATCTTTCATGGGTTCAATAAATATGCTTGTGTGATCCGGCCCAGAAACCTCTAAAGTAAACATAACATTCGTATCCGAAGTGCTTTCTTTGCTAATAATCCTCAAACTGGGAAGATAGTCTTTATTTGGCTCGGGACCAGGTACCCAATAGCCATTGGGTCTGTAGAATGTAAAAAGTATATCAAATACAGGATTTCTTATAATTAACAGCTCGTTACTTACACTGCCTTCACCCAACGCGTGCTGTAAATGGGGAATCCACACATGATTTCCGTGTCACAATCACTACGATTGGCTTTGGTATATTCTTTATTCTCAAATAGAATGCTATCCAGAGACTTGGGATGCCTATCGACGGGCATTACGTAATATCCCGAGTCTGTATGATTAACAGAGTTGGCAGCATCGCCGTTGTGGAAGGTTCGTGTCGTGTGCTGTAGTGGAAATTAAATATATATTTAGTTTAAATTAAAATGGAAAAAAAAATATAATAATTTTAATAATTTCGATTTTCACAAATTCTATTTTCAAACACTTCTAATTTTTTTTTTACACTGTCATATCTATGCCCATACATAATCGATTTTCATGCGGAGTAACATTTTTATCATTATTCGACCTCTATTTTGATTCAGCATCAAAATTGGAAAATGTATTTTTTTTTGGCCTACACTGTAAATTTTTGTTCGTACTTTTTTTAACCTAGACACTTTTTCTAAATCTTATAACTGCCATAACTTTGTCAAATTTAAACCGATTTTTATGCAGAATGTCAATTTTTTCAATATTTAACCTCTATTTTTATTCTGGATCAAAATTAAAAAATTAAATTTTTTGTAATCACTGTAAATTTTTTCTATCTTTTCTTTTAGCATATTTTGTATTTTTGACAACATTTTTGGGTTTGATTTTCTGGAACTCATATTTTTCTTTGTAATCTCCGGTTTCGTACTTACCACAGAGAAGAATCGCTGAACCGCAGTCTTCTCCACATAGGGGAAGCCAACAGGCGTGGCAGCCAAGATGATGAAGATCAGCGTACAGACACCGAAGAGTGAGATGATGGTCTTTGATTTGCGGAACAGACAGAGTAAGGGCACCAGGAAAGGAGACAACAGTAGACAGAATATGGCCGTATATCCGCCAATCAGTAATTCTGGATTCGAAGCACTCTCCCGTCCCTGCATCGGGGCAAATACAACATAGAAGGCGTAGCAACAGTAGGCGTAGAACATGAAGGGTAGAATTTGGCAGATACAATGCGGTATAAGCCACAGGAAATCTAAAAGGAAAATCAATTTAAATTAAAAAACAGAAGATAATAGAAATTAGAAAGACTTACTGGTTTTGTGGGCACATGTTGCCATATTAATAAGTACTGAAATCGTGTAGAAACCAATGCAAATGAGCAAAATAAAGGCGGAGCGTATATTAAAGGATATCATCAGTATGGTGATCACAGTCAGAATTAAGCAGTGTGAGTGCATTAGCAGTTGAATGCCATAACCAAGTGGTAAACCATGCTGTAAAGATTATACTCTCAGTTAAAAATAATTAATTAAATTTAAAATAATAGAACTTACCTCCTTGGTGCGACTGAAGTAGATAGCGGGCAAAATACCAAGGCCAAAGAACATGGGGCAGAAGTACAAGCCAAAGACCATCCAAGTCTGTGAGAACCAGGACATGGATAGACCAACAGCATCCAGGAAAAAGGCTATAGCAATGACCAGGCCAAGACTCAAGATAACGCCACCCAACTGAAGTGCGGCTAAAATGCCAAACTTGGCAAAGATGCGACGCCTGAACATTCCCGTATTGCTGGCCATACTCCAGATATAGACTACGGTCGTAATGAGGACCAAGACACATACGCAAATGTTGATAATAACACCGACATCCTCTGGATAATAGATGAAGAACCAGCCCAGCACATCGAAGAATATCATATGACCCTCGGCATATTTCTGTAAAATTGTTATGATTAATTATGTAATTCTTCATTTAGATTTCTCAGTTGACTCACTGCAGGATCTTCCAGTTCGGGAGCATTACCCAATGCCTTGATCAAGCTCAGAAGATTATCGCCAGTCAATTGATAAGTACGTCTTGGTATTATATTAAAACGATCGTACTTTGTGTGATAAACATAACCATTCAATACCTGAGCCATATCGAGACCTGCATAAAGAAGAGATAGTCTAAGTGTTACAACAGATGGAAAATTATTATATAAGATTATAATGTACCGGGTATTTTTCCATAATCCCGAAATATGCGATAATCTGTTTCCGAGGGAATAAAGCCATTTTGGAAGAGTTCCTCGCCAATTGTTGAGGCAAATGGATGAGCGACGTTTTTTCCATAGTACTAAGAAGGGAACGGAAATAAATTTAGTTAAAAATTTCTAAGAAAAATTCACTTATAAAAGTAATATATTAAACGTTGAGAAAAAAATACAAGATCAAAAAATATGATGGTTTCTTCTATTTCAAGAATATTTGAATCTTGAATTAGTAGTTTTCTTAAAAAACATATTTAGTAAATTAAATACCTTCATTAGCCAAGGATGATCGGGACCAGACTGGAAGAGAATCTCACGTCCGCCACTGCCAGCTGAATCCAAATTGACCACAGCTCTGCAAAGAATTAAATCAACTGAGATTTAGATTGTAGGTTGATTAAATAATTTAATAGACTTACCGCACATTCTTTGCCCAGGGATGTTGAGTTATGAATGCGTGTGAGCCTTGTAGAGGATTCTCCTCTGCGCCATTGAAGAGAAAGACCAGCGAGTAACTGAGAGGTGTCTCATACTTGGTAATCACACGCAGAACCTCCAACATGATGACACACATCATACCCGAATCTCCGGCACCAGAGCTGCCTGGCACGGAGTCAAAGTGACTGTTGATCAGCAGAGATGCCTCACTGGTCGCATTTTTGGGTGAGACTTTGACGACCACATTCTGGACACTCTGATACACATTGACCATGGACCAGAGCAGATAATTGCCAGAGGCAATTTGCACATCCTTCTGTATATCAAAGAGATCTATGCGAGCACCGTTAATGATGTCGCTAATCTCTCCAAGCAGCAACTGGACAGCGACTTGTTCATTGGCTGCACTGCCCACAACTTTGGGTCCAATCTTTGTCAACTTTAGTAGTGTGCTCTCCGCACGCTCTCCAATAAATTGTCCTGGCTCCAGTTGCTCATCCTGCAGTGTTTTCAGAGGTGGCATGCGATGGAAACTGGGCATCACAACCAAGTAGTAGAGCAGAAACCAGAAGGCCACAAAGAGAGGTGCCCAATACCAACCGATTTTACTGCGATTGTATATGATCTTCATGTTCTCATATTTGGAGTTCATGTTGCTGCTGAAATGAGTGACGAATATTGAAATAAATAATGGATTCACTGACCCCACACTAAATGAATTGATTAATGGATAAATCACAGTCATCATCATCATCAACGTCATCGAGGGATTTAATATCATGATTTAGAGGCGGAAGCAAAATTCTACCACACACATTGCCTAATTAATTAAGTACTCTGATAACAGAAAAATGTGTAAACATAGTAATCAAGTGGCTCAAAGCCACACTTCATGTCTGTGCTCTAAGCCGACAAGAGTAATATATTAATGTATTTCTGTGAATCAATCATAAGTACTCTTTAAGTACTTGCTTGAATGCCCAATCTGCTCTTAGATAGACTGAAAGCAACTCTCAGATTGTCTAGTGTGCTATCAATTCAGTTTCAATCAATTTGTTCTTTCCCAAGAATATTTTAATATCAATCATCAACAACTACAGAAAGACAATTTGATAGATAAGAATAACTAGTTCAGACATACACAAAAACTCCCCAAATGAGGACAAATCAAGTAAAGTTCTTGGCGTATTTTCGCTTGGTGAACTCATCTTTTCATATATTGTCATAGTTTATTTAAGTTTCGTCACCAGCGTGAACTGTTGATCTGAGAAAAAACATGTGTGGCACCAAAGACGTCAAGGAAATTTCGATTTTTCTAATGGAAAGCTGACGATTAGCTCATAAACAAACAATGCAGAATAACAAATTCATTCATTTCTAAAATAATTCACGACCTGAACTCTGAGAATAAAGACGGGACATATTTGTAAATTTGATGCAATATTTGTTTTTATTTATAGCAAATTGGCTCATAACATTTTAGTTTAATGATCTGCCGTTTGTATGAATTATGTGGGTCTTTAAAAACTGAACACATTCATCGTTTCGGTTATGAAAAAGTTGGATACCCTGTAAAGTAAAGCTTTCTTAGGTTGAGATTATAATAGATAACATTCCATACACCCACATATCACATGGATGTCTGTGCTTACAGCTTAAAGCTCATTTAAAGGGAAAAACTCAAAGCTCACTAATACACTTACATGCTGCATACAGAGACAAATAAGTGGAAAAGCCTTTCAAGTGAGAGTGAATATACAAATAGAACAATGTTTACGTTAAAAATTTTAATGAGACGCAACGCTAAGAAAAATATGCAAACTTATTGCCAAATGCTTACAGACGGCATTAAGAATTAAAATAAAGAGAGAGAGAAAGAAGAGTGTTTTTGAGTGTTTCGAGTGTGAAGTGAGTGTTTTGAGTGAAATGGAATTTGGTGCTTGTGGCTAATGATTAAAGTGCATGTAGAATTCAATTGGGGTCCCTTCGACATCGACCCATTTCCAGCAATGTGTCTGCTGACCTCCAGGGGCCAACTTCGACGTCGCGATTAAAAACGGTCGTCAGACCGAGACGCGAAAACAACAAATTCGCATTACCGACGGACTGTCATGTGTGTGTAAGTGGAGCACACTTGCTATACATACATACAGTAAGTCAAGAAAGTGTTTTGACTAAATATAAAATGTACACAAATTTACATTTTGTGAATTAATACTTTATTTCCTATTTTATTTCTATAGTCTATGATTAGAACTGGTTGAAATAATGGTTTTCATTGAATTGTAATATTTTTTAAAATACAAAAACATTAATAGTGAATTTATATTTTGCCAAAACACTCTTTTGACGCACTGTATATGTACGAGTACTCGTAATTATTCATTGTTGAGGGACGTGCTGTTAATCGATTTAGCATGCAAGTGCCTTAATCAGTTGCGACTCCAGCGATTATAATTATTTTTATTTTTCATGAATATTTCAGAGAACATATGTGAGTGTGTGGATGTGTGTGTTCGGTTTGTGGCCACGCCCACACCACAAAGTTGATATAAACAAAAACAAAAAAGAAAACATATCTGAAGTCTCTCGAACTTGTGTGGGGAGAGCAAGGAAAATGCTATTTAAAGAGTATCTAAATGGGAAGAAAATCCAAACAGCCGACGAGGCGACGGCAATCAACTGTGACAACAGCAACATTTGTTTTGGTTTTTGGTTTCCAAGTCATTGTGAGAAGCGGAAAGAGCAGCCCAATCAAAGTATCTGTCAGATACAGCAACAGCTACATTAGCAGATACAGCTACAGCTACAGCTACAGATGCAGATGTAGATGCGACATGCGGCACAATAGAAAGTCAATAACCTGCCTTTTGACGTTGCAACACTGCAACACTGCAACGCCAGCGACTTGCCACACACACATACTTACAACAAACAGTCTAAGAAGAATAAGAAGTAAACGAAGAAGGGAAAGAAGCAACAGAAGTAAAGGAAGTTGCGGTTGCTGTTGCCGTTGACTTTGCGGTTGTTTTGTTGATAGAAAGAAATTGCCTTAAAGAAGCCAAACAAAATGCTACGAATACGAATACACTCACTGAATACACTCAACAACTGTTTGAAGTTCTCTGCTTATAATGTTCCTTTGTAATAAACACTCACTATTTGATTTCTTCTCACACAATAATTGAGAACTGTCTGTGAGCACAAAAGTTGCCCAAAATAAACGTTTGCTTATTTTTTGGTATGTTCTTATATAAAAATGCGATGACAAAATGATCGAACGCGGTCAACAGAAGCAACAGCAACATGTGCCATCAGCTGACACGAGCAACACGAACAACACGAGCAACACGAGACGATCGGGACACGAGCAACAACCACAACTGTCGCCTTCAACGGTCGACACACGTCTGATCCGGGTACAGAGCACCACAGCAGGAGACACAGTGAGAGCAAAGAGAACCACAAAGAGCAAGAGATCAGCACGATCAGCACGATCAACATGATCAACATACGAGTTTGAGTAAATGAGAACTCACTTCTCACTGTTCTTCATGCTGCTTCTCGTTGTTGCAACTGTTGCACTTGACACTTGCTACTTGCCACTTGTCTCTCGATGGCACAGCTAATCTTTATCCTGTTCAGCCACTGGATAAACCACTCAGCCACTCAACCACTCCGATCTTTAGCGTTTACCGGCCGTACGTCTACTAATTTGTTAACCAATTGGCAATAGCAATTATATACCAAACTCCCGAATTGATGGATTTGCAATGCTTAAGCCTTATGAGCTTATCATTCGCCCATAGAATTTGAATTGAACCCACTATCGACTGGAATCAGCAACAATACGAGTGAAAAAACACCATAGAGAACCGACACGAGCCGACGATACGAGGGCAATTTCATATTAGTGCTATCGAACCTATTTACAATATCTTAATCGGCTGTGGAAAACAACACCATTCATTAACATACATATTTCTAAATTTATCGATAAGCTCAGGCGATGAAATTTGGAATTATTATATATTGGGAGCTAATGTTAGATTTCTGTGCAAAGACTTTCACAAGAAAAATTATTAGTTTTTTCTGGATTAATGTAATTTCTTTGCAGTCTACAAAAATTTAAGATTACAATTTTTGTCACTTCATTTGAGAAATATTACTTTATATTTTCGCAATACAGCAAAAAAGGATTCTATATAATATAATGAATATAAAAAAAAAGTTTCAGCCTTCAAAAAAATAAAAAAATAAATGTAACTATCTTGTCTTTATCCACTTTAAATACTCGTTACGCCCCTCGATTTAGAGCAGCGCTCGGGGCCTGGCTCAAAGGTAAGGAATTAAGGGGTTATCTGTCGGTGTAAAGGGTCAATTTGAATCGCAAATACATAGATACTGGTAGCTAATCGATGACTGATAAGCCAGTGACTTCACTAATAATTAGCCATAATTGGCAATATAATTGATAAGTGTTTAGATAAGATCTCGAATGCTTTGGATTAAGGTTCAATTCTCAGTACTCTTTGATTTCTAGTGTTGCTGTTTCTATGCTCAATTCAATTATGACAGTGCGGTGCACTGATTTCGCATGCGAAAACTACACTCTCTAACATAATTATGGTTGCATGCTGAAAATATAAACAGCAAAAAAAAACAACAGCAATTAAAATAACAACACGTGTTGAACATACTCGAAATCTTCAATGAAGGAAACATTTTTAACTTTTTCATATATAATTTCAAAGAATGTTTACATTTTAGCCACGAAATTAAATTTTGCAAATTTTGTTTAATCGTATTATACCATGTAGATCTAGGAAATATATTTTCAGATCTCTAATTCTAAAACCGTTTTAAATACGATTTTATGCAGTAATAATTTTTAAATAATATATTTTATATATTCTATATATATATTTGAACACAATATTAGTCCGGGGTCGTTAAATTTCTACTTTAATTAAGTTAGCCCCATATTTAGGGTATCTCTCCGTCGAGCACACATTTCCACAGTATTTTCGAATATATGCATCACATCTATAAGTATATTAATACTTTCATGTATATATTTAAGAGCTATACTATACCCTTCAAGAGCAATTGAGATTGTGGCAAACTTGAAGATGAGAATTTGCTGACAAGTGCATTTCTTCAAGAAAATTGTTGATATTTAATATATCTCTGAATAGCAGAACGGGTAACAGCAAACATTTTCAAGTAGCCAAGTTAATGATGATTATAATTTATGGCCCAGTTCATGCTGATAAGTTGATAAGCACTTAATTATTAAGTGGAAGAAAGACCCTTTTTCCACTTAACAGGTATGGCTCCATAATTTTTTTTGGCAATTATAATTAGGACTTGGAACCGATAAATATGTCGTTAACGCTAGGTTGATACCTACAATTAGTTTTCTTTATTTTCTTATACCAAATATGGAAAGTTTTGGAGCATCTAAACATAAAGCTCTTCAGATGCGACTGTCGCGCAGTCGAGCGCAAAAATCCGTGTAATAGTTGACATAATTTTTCGGATTGGCATCAGAAAACGAGTCAATTTCCCAGCACAGAGTGCATTCAAGCGGCACGAATAAAAAAAATACCCGGCAAAATGAACAAGTGTACACAACAGACACACACAAACACACCAATAAAATGTTATTCAAATAATGTAAACAATTTGTTAATCAAGCAGAATCAAAGTAACTCGATGCGCAGTCCAATCGAGAATTTGCGAAAAAAAGAAAAAAATGTTAAACAGAGACAAAAGATATGGGAAACAAAAGAATGCAATGACACATTAACTGAAGTGGAATCAACAAAACGACGCAAAAATTAATTAGTTAACTCTGTAGAGGAACATTACAAAACCAGAGAAATCAGACAACAGATATTTGACATAGGCAGCCAGGCACAACAGTTGCCTATGTAGGGGCTATGTCAGTATCTCTGGGTTGGGGCTGGGTCTTGATTTCTGGATACCTGTTGATGCTACACGCAGACAGCTAGTCAGTTAGTCAGTCAGTCAGTGAGTGGGAGAGGCAACGAACACGTCGCGAACCTAGAGACACCTAGAGATTTGTTTATAACGTCTATATTTGCAATTCGCTGGTTCAATCAGTTATTTGATTGGTACCGTATACGGTTAATGTGCGACTACTTCTGAGGCTCAATGCCGACAGTAACCGGGCAAAAAAGTGTTTTTACCAAAGAGAATATCACATTTCATCACCATAAAGATAAAAATTGTTAAGATAAAAATATAAACATGGCATATAGGGCCATAACCATATGAACTACTACACAGGTGTTTAAATACTACCGTAACCAAGTTGGCGATAATAACACATCCAATAAGACAAAAATCAAGCTGCTCGCGAGTATAATAATTGCCCGAGTTTATCGCATATACATTAGATATTGAATTCCTTCGATAACTCTGACGTAGGAACTATTTATTAGTATTCCGGTATCGAGCCCTCAGAGCATATATATTTTAACCGAGACCCGCGAATCGAGTCCTCAATTGTAAAGCTCAAGTGACGGTTGACAGACGTGATCGATCTTAACGGTTGGGTTGACCCAAAGTGTTAGTGTTGTAAAGTGCCGTACAGCGATTATTTGTGAAGGAAACACTTTTAAAATGGGTGTATGTATTAAAAAAATGTAATCTACAATTTACTAACGAACTTGTGTGGACTAGAAAATTCTTATCAAATCAAAAAAGAAAGTGCTAGAAAAAAATATACATAAAGTTTTCTAATTATTAGAAAATTTTAAACCATTTGAAATCGTTGAATTAAAATTCATTGTGAATCTTTTAAATGATTCACAATGAAACAAAACAATTTATTATGGATAATTAACGTATAGAAACAAGATTTTCGAAAGTATTAATATTTAATGAATTTAATTAAAAATTTAAAATCAATCCATTGCCAAAGAATGCAATACAATTATTGTTTGACTAAATAAAGGGGTTAAAAATTTTTAAGTGGCTAAGAAGAATAACTTGTCATTATCATTATCAATCACATATTTCATATGAAAGATTTGAAAAAAAAAGAAAATGAGACTTTTAATTTATGAAATAAAAACTTATGTATTTAAGATAATGTTGCCTACCAAATTTCAAATTGAGGTGGTATCAAAATGGACATGCTTTCATATCGAACGATTTAAAATTGGTTTATGGAGCTTACATTCAAGTGTTAAGCACGTTTTCAACGTCTACACGCTCATAATCGGCAATCGACTAATCGAATATATGCAGCTAATCATTATTTCATTAGATAACATGAAAAAATGCGAATTACTTTAATATGGCCAATGGATCAAATAGACCGATCGCCGACTGATTTGCTAATTTTTTTGTTGCCTTGACTGTTGCCAATGTTTGGTGACTGATTGATTTCCAAGTTCCCTTATCGATTTATGGCAACAACTACATACGAATATTCGTATTTATATTCAGAGTTATCCAGGTACTCAACAGTGAATCACTGAGAGCACACGCGACAGAAAAGCTCATTTTGGATTTCAATGTCAGGTATTGTACTGAACAAAATCCAAGAAGTTCTTATCGTGCAGTCTATAAAGCAATACGAGTTCAATTTACTTTTCTCCGGGGGTTTCATAAGTGTCTTAATCGACCTTTTGTTTGCCTACCAGTAAATATATATATCGTAATCCAAGTAATTGTAATTAGTCCGACCATTTCTCTGATCTCTGATTAGCCCTGACATTGGCTCATTCAGCAACCAGCAATCAGTGTGCGATGTTCCCCTTTGAACGCCATATTTGATTAGATATCAACTGACGGTCGGCAATCGTGGCTCGGTCATAAACATTGCTATAATTATAGTTAATTGGCCACTTCTAAATTAGTAATAAGCAATAATCGTTTAAATATTTCCCCCAAACAATGTTTTTCTTTCACTTTCGTGCAGTTCAACTCCAAATACCACATCGATGTTGACTTTGAGGTGCCCAAGAAGCTGCAATGGTATTATGCTCCAGCTTTCTTCGGTTTCTGGTTTGTCATCTATCTGTGTCTGGTCAACACCCAAGTGAATCACATTCCCAAAGGACTGACCCGCAGTGAGGAGGCATCCCATCCGGACTCCTTTATAGCTCAGCGTGCCGAGGATACACTGATTGAGTTGACCCGCATTGGACCCCGTGTGGTGGGCAGTGTGGCCAACGAGGTGACCACTGTCCAGTTCCTCAGGGATGAGGTGGCCAAGGTGCAGGCAGAGGCAAGCGAACGCTTCGAGATTGAGATCGATGTGCAGCAGGCATCCGGTGCATATATGCACTGGATCATGGTCAACATGTACCAGGGCATTCAGAACGTGGTCGTCAAGTTGAGCGAGCGGGGAAACACGAATGACAACTACCTGCTGATCAATAGTCACTACGATTCAGTGCCCGGCAGTCCGGGTGCGGGCGATGATGGATCCATGGTGGCCACCATGCTGGAGGTGATGCGCGTTATAGCCAAATCGAATGATTCCCTCGCCCATCCCATTGTGTTTCTGTTCAACGGGGCCGAGGAGAATCCATTGCAGGCGTCGCACGCCTTCATCACCCAACACAAGTGGGCCAAGAACTGCAAGTGGGTAGTGGGTTGAATACATCCTGCTAATCCCTGCTTCAATTTCATATACTTATCTCTGTTCTTGACAGAGCTCTCATCAATCTGGACTCGGCTGGCAGCGGTGGCCGTGAGATCTTGTTTCAATCCGGTCCAAATCATCCCTGGCTCATGAAATATTATCGCAGGGTGCCTCATCCATTTGCCAACACATTGGCCGAGGAAGTCTTCCAGGCGGGTTACATTCCTTCCGACACAGACTTTCGCATTTTCCGGGATTATGGCGGTGTTCCCGGCCTGGACATGGCCTACATATTCAATGGCTACGTCTATCATACGAAATTCGATCGAGTCAACGTCTTTCCACGATCCTCCTTCCAACACACGGGTGACAATGTGTTATCCTTAGCCAGAGCCCTGGCAAATGCTCCCGAACTGGATGACACTGCAGTAAGTCCATTAAAGGAGAATGTGGAATTAATTATTATATATATTCCTTCACCATTCCCATTCTCATTTCAGGCCCATGCCGAGGGTCACAATGTCTTCTACGATTTCCTGGGCTGGTTCATCATTTTCTATACAGCTACCACCAGTATTATTATTAACGTGGTCATCAGTGTTGTTGCTCTTCTGGCCATTGGCGTCTCCGTCTACTTTATGTCTGTTCGATCGGGCTGTAGCCTTTCAGGTGTCCTGATGCGATTTGGCATTATATTTGGGATTCAATTGGTCTCCTTGGCACTGGCTTTGGGCCTGGGCCTTTTGGTAGCTCTCTTCATGGATGGCGTGGATCGTTCGATGAGTTGGTTTACACAGATGTGGCTTATAATCGGTCTATATGTCTTCCCAGTCATCTTTGGCATGAGCATTTTGCCCGCTCTTTATCTGGAAAAGACCAAGAAAGATCTTCTCAGTCTTGGATTCCGAGTACAACTATTTATGCATTCCCATTGCGTTTGTCTCGTTATTCTGCTAATTACACTGACAGCCCTCGGTATACGATCTGCTTGTTTTCTTATGCTCTGTGTGTTCTTCGATATTATAGCATTGATTATCAATTTGGTAACCAAATGGCATCGCAAAGGTTCGTAGTTACTTAAAAAGTTAAAAGAAGGATATTTCTTAAGTTTCTATTTATATTTTATTCGTAGCTTATTGGTTTGCCATCGCCGTCATGATCTGTCAGATACTGCCCTTCACCTACTTCACCTATATTCTCACAGCTCTGCTCATGACCATAATACCAATGCAAGGACGCTCTGGTGCCGAATCCAATCCAGACATGGGCATAGCTGTGGTCACCTGGCTGTTTGCCCTCATGTTTGCGGGTCTTATTGTAAGTGCTTGATTAAAAGCTTCTCACACATATTATATTTCAACAAAACTCTTCTCATTTTAGGTTCCTCTCATCATGTTCTTCCGCAAGACGAGAACGATAGTCCTGTGCTTCTTGGCAGGCACCATTTTGTTCATCATCCTTGCGGTAACAAATGTCGGCTTTCCATATCAACCGAAAACATCCACTCAACGCTACGCCCTCATAGTAAGTTGATAAATTAAAAAGATATTCCTAAATTTACAGGAAATTGAAAATGTTATTGAATATTTTGAAATATGTATATGAAATTACTCCAATGTTGGGCTTATATTATTACTTATTAACTTCTCTTTTGTAGCATGCCCATAGAGTACTTCATAATGCCGATGGTTCAACCCGCACAGATGAGAGCGGCATTTATATTTATCCACAGGATCGACGCATCCATATAGCCGATGGTTTGTAAAGGATCTTAACTGCCTTGGCCATTATAAATTAATTATTTTTCCAATTTCTAGATGAACTGAAGGCTTTGGGCCACGCCCACAAGGTCAGTGAGTTTTGCGATGAGGAAATGTTTTGTGGCATGCCTTTATACAATCATCGTTGGCACAAGGATCGCGAATATAGCTTATGGATACCGACAAATCTGAAGCCACAGATACCTACTGCCTATCCGAACTTGACATTACAGGAGATAACAGAGTTGGAAGATTCTACAAAGAGGCGCTTTAACTTTTCATTGGTCGGACCTGATCACATGACCATCTTTGTGAATGTCAAAAATGATGCCAAGCTGCTGGATTGGTCCTTCAATGAGACTCTAATTCGGGAGAATGAACCACCGCCACATTTTGTGTATTTCTCATATGGTCTGGACAACAGTGCTCTTGAGTTTACAATTGATGTTGAGGTTTGTTTACTATGAGAATATTATTTAAATTGCATACTGATAGATAACGTTAATTTCAGAAGACAACATCGTCCTTTGACACGCCCACATTGGAAATCGGCATTGGTGGCCATTGGGTTCATCATGAAAACACGAGATCACAGGGCTTAAGCCATCACATTGATAATTTTCCACCTTATGCCTATGTACAGGCCTGGGTAGGCACTTACGAGAGCTGGTATTTCTAAACGAACAATGGAAATTAGTCTAATATAGATATCGATATTTGTTTACTAATTGTAGTCCTTAAGAAGTTATATAATTATAGTACCATTTCCCCATTAATTGTAATATACTTCCATAGAATCTGATAAATAAATCTATTTAGTGGTTTTTGTATTCATATTTGAAATTAAATTTAACAACTGCAAATTTAAAGAGTGTAAAACAAAACACTTGCCTTAAGATATGGCATAATAAAATGGCAAAGGTAAAAAACAATTTCGAAGGTAGGAAATTATAAATGCACAATCCATTTGGAGGCCAAATCATGATCAAAATGACATATTCCGATAGAAAATCGGTTAAGTTTTAGCAAAGTTATGAGAGTTCAAAGTTTTCGAAAAAATGTCAAGGGGTAGGTATGGAAAATTGAATGATATAAGGCTTTGAGTCGAAAAATACCAAATTTTCTAGGTGAATAAAATTTAAATGCAGAATCAATTTGGGGGCCAAATAATGATCAAAATGACATTTCGGATGAAAATCGGTAGAGTTTTGACTAAGTTATGAGAGTTCAAAGTTTTCGAAAAAATGTCAAGGGGTAGGTATGGAAAATTGGATGATAGATGACTTAGAGTCGTAAAATATGCAACTTTCTAAGTGAATATAATTTAAATGCAAAATTCATTCGGGGGCCAAATCATGATCAAAATGACATTCCGTATAAAAATATGTTAAATTTTGTTGAAGTTATGAAATATTTTCTAGACACCTCGAGACCTCGATACAAATCCTGTCAAAAATCTCAAGAACTTAGATAAAAAAGATGATGGTTGCAGTGACGAAAGGGAGCATACAAAAATTATGAGACTAGCTCGATATGCTATAAGTAAATATAGAAATCTCATACCATGGGCGTGGCATCAAAACTTATTAGCTCAGTTGATTTGCCTGATCGATTTGGTTTGTTATAAAACTGGCGAAGTGCGTTGTGTACATTTCTTATTGAAGACGATGATTTGACAAATTAACAAGTAGATATGCAATCGGCATTTTGTTAAAAGATAAACACTTAGAAATTGTATTCAATGTGGTAATAAACTTGTGTATTTTTTCTGTTTATCGACCTGATGCGATAAGAATATAGACACATCATTCTCTTGACGACTACTAAACAAATTTCTGATTAAACCTAAACTCATAAGCAGGTGATTAACAAGCGCTTACTAATTTATTGATCTGTACTCATTACGAAAAGCGTGTTTCTAATTAATAAAATAATAAATCTATTGTAAATGTTGATAATAACTTATTGTTTTGGTATATCCCAGGAAAAGAAGAGAGCACCGTACTATTTTTCGAGCCAAGTAGATTGTCAGTAGTAATATAATGATGACGGATATTCGATATCGCCAATTTATATCTTAGTGCCCTTAATAAACATATATAAACAGAATGCCGCCTATAATAAGAGAGCTTCCGATAAAAACAGCCAATAAATTGTTTTGTTTTAAACGAGGGGGCTGATTGATAAGTTCGGGGGTCTTTGGAATGTCATTTAAATAGAGTGATAACCATCGCAAATATAAAATGTAAGGTGTGATTTCTACTTATCGTTTATCTGATTAAGATAATTTAAATATAATAGAAGTAGAATATCAAGATAAGTTAGAATATGTATAAAATTAAAATAGGTTGATTGTACCTTTAATTTGCTGGTTCCTCTTTTTAACTTAGCCGCCCTCGCATAACTTATAATCAAGCGTCTAAATTATATGATGCTATTATTTATTACCCAATTTCGCCAGTCTTACACATTAAATTTATGTTACTATACAATGATTGCTATAAAATAGCTTAACATTCGCCTTACCAAAGTAGTTCATATTTGCCAAGCATCGAAGTCACCACGCAGGAATCGCGTTCAAATACCAAAATGAGTGACAAGGAGAAGCTTGTAAAGATACCCTATAAAACAAAAAGGATTTCCAACTCTTCTAATTATTGTGTATAATATAACAGATCATGCAGGAATATGGCTCACTAACTTCAGAATCCCAAATCAACGGATGCAAAAAGGATAATAGGAGAAAGTTACCCTGGTATTTTGCGAGTGGATTTCTGCTTTTCTGGGTTTTACTCTTCTTTGCCGTGGTAATACCAATTTTTTATCGATTACCTACGGCGCTGACAATGGAGGACGCACACAAGAATGTATTTATAGCGGAACGAGCCTACAAGGATCTATATTATCTATCCAATATTGGTACCAAAATGGTCGGAAGCAGAGCAAACGAGGTTGAAGCTGTTGAGTTTCTACTAAAGCAAATCAATCAAATTAAGGAAGACTCACTGAAGGATTATTTTGATATCGAAATTGATGTGTCGCAGACATCGGGTGCATTTATTTACTCTGATCTACTTAACATGTACCAAGGAGTTCAAAATATTGCTGTGAAAATAAGCTCCAAGAATAGTACGAGTCAGAACTATCTCCTTGTTAATAGTCACTTCGACTCGAAACCAGATACACCCTCAGCTGGAGATGCTGGATTCATGATAGTCACCATGATGGAAGTTTTGCGAGTGATGGCAACAACAAAACAGACCTTTGAACATCCCATCGTCTTTCTATTTAATGGAGCTGAGGAAAGCTTTCTGCTAGCCTCCGATGGCTTCATCAAAACTCATAAATGGGCTCCAAATTTAAAGTGAGCTTCAAATTATCCCATAAGCTTGAGAGAGGATTTGTTAAAATTATTATATTATTACAGAGGCTTAGTTAATCTCGATGCAGCTGGCAGTGGAGGACGTGAAATTCTATTTCAGAGTGGACCCAATCATCCTTGGCTTGTGAAAGTAAGATAATCCCGCTAACGTCATAGTAATATCACTAAATATCATTTATATTTAAAGTATTATAAGAAGTGTGCCAAATATCCCTTTGGCACATCATTGGCTGAGGAAATTTTCCAGTCGGATGTGCTGCCTTCTGATTCGGACTTTAGAACTTTCAAGAAACACATGCCAGGTAATTCTTCGATATAAAAAGTCATTTGGCAATAGAACTAATTGAATTTTTATAGGTCTGGATATGGGTCAAGTCATTAATGGTTATATTTATCACACCAAATATGATACCATCGATGTGATTCCCCGTGAATCACTTCAGAATTCCGGCGATAATGTTCTTAGTCTGGTTCGTTGCTTATCCAATGCGACAGAGTTGCACAATACAGAGGTATGACATACATATAATGGGAGCTTTATATACTATATTCAAATCATATAATTTACAGGCTCATAAGACTGGACATGCTGTCTATTTCGATTTTTTGGGTCTCTACTTCTTCCACTATTCTGAGGCTACTGGAGAATCATTGAACTTTGGCGTTGCTGGAACTGCTCTCATTCTGGTTTTCATTTCAATGTGGAGAATGGCAGCCGTATCCCATGTTTCAATTTGTTACGTAATCCGCTTGTTTATCATCGTACAAGTAATGCAGATTATTTCCTTTGTACTCGCATTCGCCTTTCCAATTGTGGTCGCATATGCGATGGACTCCTTCGGTTTATCACTTACTTACTATAGCAACCTGTTACTGGTAGTCGGGTTGTATGTGTGTCCCTCACTTATTGGCCTCAGTCTGCCCATAACTATCTACTACAGTCTTCAGTGCAACGTAAGTACATTTTCATTTCATCTTTTCTATCATATTTTCATATATATTTTTTTTTTCAGAATAAAATCTCAAGTCCATACCATTTGCAATTGGCATTGCATAGCCAGGCCAGCATTCTGGCTGTTTTAGCCATATTTTTTACAGTATTGGGTATCCGTTCTTCATATATTTTCACAATTCCACTTATTTTCTACGTTATTGCCTTGGGTCTTAATCTAATGACCATTCTGCATGACCTTGGCTATGCCTGGACAGGTCTACTAAAAGTAAGCCAGATTATTCCCTTTTTGTACAGCAGCTATCTTTTCTATCTATTCATTGTGGTGATTGTCCCGATGGTGGGTCGATCGGGAAGTGCCTTCAACCTAGACATGGCTATTGCAGTCCTCGCAGCTCTAGGAACGGTTCTCTCCTTTGGATTTTTGGTAAGACAATTAACACATTTTCTTAACTCATAGCTTACCAATATATTTTATTTGTAGGTACCACTAATAAACACTTTCCGAAGACCAAGCCTTGTGATATTCAGTCTTCTGGCAACCACAACTCTAGCTATTTACTTGGCAAGTAGTACACAAATAGGTTTCCCGTATCGTCCAAAGACGAGTGGACACCGAGTTGCTTTCCTGGTGAGTTAACCTCTTTAAATTGTCATTAAACAAATTATATAATACCGTGTGGTATTTCAGCATGTGCGAAATAGGTTCTACGAGTACGATGGTTCACTCAGTAAGGACGAGTCTGGTTACCTATTTAACTATCAAGATAGGCGAGAGGAAAAAGCTCTGGAGGGCACAAGGGTTAACTTGACTGGCCTGGTCAGCATTAAAAACAATTGTTATACTCACATGATGTGCGGAATGCCGTTGTTTGATTTCCGTTATGTGGACAATCGATTCCAAAGCAAGTGGTTACCACGAGAGATACCCGTTATACCACCCGGATCAATCAAACTGGAGCTGCTCAGTAAAACAATTCTTAACACGACAACAGTGCGGTTTGAGTTTATTATGGAAGGACCTGCTCAAATGAATTTATTCTTTCAACCCTATGAAGATGTGAAGATTACCAAATGGTCTTTCTCAAGTGAATATCTGGCGAATCCTCCATCGTATCCATTATCCTATCATATCTGTTTTAACTACGGTATTGATAGCTCGCCTTTGAAGTTTTTCCTTGAAATTACGGTAAGATATTTTGCGTAAACGTGAATTATTCAAAATTTAACGTAACTAATCATAATTCTTTTAGAAATGGAATGGAAACTTTAAGGTACCTCTATTTCAAATGGGAGTATCGGCACATTTTATTGGATATAAGCGAGATTCGGAAAGTGAAAAGTTCGCATCTTTATTCCCCTATTTTGCCATTCTGGCCGATTGGCCATCCTCATATGACAGATATATCTTTTAAGTGTAGATAATACGAATATAAATTATAATTTATTATTTAATAAAAAGAACAACAAACTTAGTACTGATAAATTTACGTCTGACTCATTGTTTAAGGAATAGTTATTACGCCCATCGATACTCTAACAATATTTGCTTATCGCTATGATTAAAATTAATGACCAAAAAATGTTTCCCTTTTCTGAATCACAAATATAAGTACGCAATGGTTATCACAATTATTTGAAATTATTTTATTTTCGCAATTCGATAAGTTTTATGTTAACGCACACTTACACTCTTCATATCTCATAAACTGAATAATACTATTGTACTATGTATGTTGTAGATTGTTAAGCGATATGACCCGTGTTTCCAATTATGATTAAAATATGTTGGCCCACCAATCAGTGTCCCAAGTTTCGAAGTATTCTTTTTTATATAATCACCTAAGTTTTAGAATAGAAATAATATCTTTAAATCTTCATTGGCAGTCAGAAAAATATTGTTTCGGAATGTATCTTGATTAACGTATAGTATTTGGTAGTATAGTTTTTCAACCAAAGAAGCTTTATATTCTTCGAGCCACCCTCGCATTCAAATTCTTCAGCCTTCAATATTATATGATACAGTACCAAAATCGTGTTTCTATGTATCCGGATCAATAAATCAATTGGTATCATAATTTTTTTATCCAAATTGTTTTATAACATAGTCTGGATATGATATAATTTCTTAAAATCTATATAAGCAGCCATACCTTGCTAATTTTTAAGCAGTTACCATTAGCAAAACCTCGGATTCATTTCGGCAGTTATATAAGAAGCGAGAATATGTCGGATAAGGAGAAACTTGTAATGATATAGATTCATAAGGAATTATTTACTTAAATATTCACTACATTGCTTTGTTTATTAAGATAACGGATAACCATACGGAATGTCTTGGAAGTGAAAACAAAAATGAGGGAAGAAAAAAAGTATCGTCGTACTTAGCAACTGGATCCCTGCTATTTTGGGGACTTCTTTTCTTTGCCGTAGTGATACCATTTTTCTATCGCTTACCTGAGGCAAAGTTTATAGAGGATGCCGACAAAAATGTCTTTATTGCGGAACGTGCTCGCAAAGATCTGTATACTCTGTCTAATATTGGTACCAAAATGGTTGGCAGTAAGGAAAACGAGATTGAAGCTGTCCAGTTTCTTCTGAAGCAACTCAACCAAATTAAGGAAGAGTCACTGAAGGATTATTTTGATATTGAAATTGATCTATCTCAAGCCTCTGGTCAGTTTTCTGTGTTTGACCTCATTATCATGTATCAAGGAGTTCAGAATATTGCTGTGAAGCTAACACCCAAGAATTGTACAAATCAGAACTACCTCCTCGTTAATAGTCACTTCGATTCGAAGCCAGAAACTCCCTCAGCTGGAGATGCCGGATTCATGGTAGTCACAATGTTGGAAGTCTTGAGAGTAATGTCAACGACAAAACAGACCTTTGAACATCCCATCGTCTTCCTTTTTAATGGAGCTGAGGAAAGTTTTTTGCTAGCTTCCCACGGATTTATAAAAAATCACAAATGGGTGCCGAATTTCAAGTAAGCTGCATAGATAATTCCCTATTATATTTCCAAATATAACATACCCAATTTTATAATAGGGCCTTCCTTAACCTCGATGCTGGAGGTAGTAATGGTCGAGAGCTATTATTTCAGAGCGGACCTAATCATTCTTGGCTTTTGGATGTAAGAAATTGTTTTATCTATCGAAAAATATTTTTAAAGCTAATTTACTTTATTTAGTACTACAACAAGTATGCGAAACATCCTTTCGGCACAACTTTGGGAGAGGAAATTTTTCAGTCCGGTGCAATACCATCTGATTCGGACTTCAGAATATTTAAAGAGCACATGCCAGGTTGGAAATAATAAATATACCAATCCCGAAAACTGTTCATATAATAAACGAAATACTTATAGGTTTGGATATGGGTCAGATCTTTAATGGATACATATATCATACCAAATATGATGTAGTTGACTTGATCTCTCATGAATCCTTACAACACTCTGGCGATAATGTTCTCAGTCTAGTTCGAGGATTGGCAAATGCAACTGAATTAAATGATCCGCAGGTAACTGACTTTTATCGTTATATATTCGAATATCTTAAAATTTTATTAATCCGATTTACAGGCATACGATAACGGACATTCCGTATTCTTCGATTTCCTGGGCCTCTATTTTGTTCACTATTCAGAAGCCACTGGAAAATCCCTGAATTACGGATTCGCTGGAGCAGTTATCGCTCTGATCTTCATTTCAATCTGGCGAATGGCAAATTTTTCCAAAGTTTCAACTTGTCACGTGATCCGTTGGTTCATCCTGGTAATGGTGATTCAAGTCATTTCATTTGTACTTGGACTAGCTCTACCAGCAGTGGTCGCTTACGGAATGGACTCCTTCGGACTGTCGTTGACTTACTATAGTACTCCTTTGCTGATAGTCGGGTTGTATGTGTGTCCCTCTCTTATTGGCCTTAGTTTACCTATAACTATCTACTACAGTCTTCAGCGTAACGTAAGTAGATCTTCATGAGTTAGGTTGATCTTATCAATCATATTTTTGATCATTTCCAGAATAAAATCTCTAATGCTTACCATCTCCAATTGGCATTGCACAGTCAGGCCGTCATTCTGGCCCTTTTAGCTATTGCGTTAACATTATTGGGTATCCGCTCCACATATGTTCTCACAATTCCTCTAATTTCCTATTTTGCCTCATTGGCTCTTAATCTGTTAACTCCTTTGCATGATAGAGGTTATGCTTGGACCGGTCTGTTGAAGGTCAGCCAGGTAATTCCATGTCTATACAGCAGCTATATTTCCTATCTATTCATTGTGGTGCTAACACCAATGGGAGCTCGAGCGGGAAGTGCCTCCAATCGGGACTTGTATATTGCTGTCTTGGCAGCCGTAGGAACAGTTCTCTCCTTTGGATTTTTGGTAAGTCAATTATCGACATTCTCAACTGAATAATTCGCCAATATCTGTTATCTGTAGGTACCGCTTATTAACACTTTCCGTCGACCAAGCTTAGTGGTATTCTTCCTCTTGGCCAGTACAGCCCTCTCTTTGTTCTTGGCCAGCAGCACACAATTGGGATTCCCATATCGTCCAAAGACAAGTGGTCAACGGGTTGCATACCTGGTATTTATATTGTGTTAGTTACTTTTCTCTACCATTCAAAATTTTATTTATTTTCAGCATGTGCGGAACAAGTTCTACGAGTACGATGGTACCCTCAGTAAGGACGAGTCTGGTTACTTGTTTTTGTATCAAGATCGCCGTAAGGAAACTGTCCTTAAGGGCTCTAATGTCAACTTGACTGGTCTCGTCAGTTTAAAAACGAATTGTGAGAAATACATGATGTGTGGTATGCCGTTATATGATTATCGTTATGTGCAGCAGCGTCTTGAAAGCAAATGGTTACCACGTGCCACGCCCATTGAACCACCAGGAACAACCACATTGGAGATGCTGAACAAAACCATCATTAATTCAACTACTTGTCGATTTGAATACAATTTGACGGGTCCAGCTCAAATGAGTATCTTCTTTCGAACTTACGATGATGTGACAATAACTAACTGGTCATTCCTTATGAGTTACCTTAAGAATCCCCCAAAATATCCATTATCCTATCATATATTCTTTAACTACGGCATTGACAGCTCATCTTTGCATATGTTTGTTGAAGTTTCGGTAAGACATTTAATTTACAATATATTTTCTAAAAAATTAATATATTTTTCACTTTATTTGCAGAAAACTAATGGTGATTTTAAGGTTCCTTTAATTGAAGTAGGAATATCAGGACATTTTATTGGACATAAGGGTGATGCGGAAAGTCAAAAACTCGCATCCTCATTTCCTGATTTTGCTATTCAAGCCGATTGGCCGGCCTCATATCAAAGATATATTTTTTAATTATGAAAAATAACAAATAAAATTCTGCTTTTAAATAAGTGCTTTGAGAACAAGATTATTGTTTGTATTCAATCGACCCTCGAAATAATGGTTATCAAACACAATATTATATTATCTCGCTGTCGTCTAATCTTCCATGCCTAAATCATGTTTATATGTGTTTGAGGCAATTAATAATATAGCGCCATAATTTTTATAAAGACGCATATTTAACAATACCTATTTATTTGATAACTAAATATAAAAACCGTCGACAGTTGTTTTAGAAAGGCAGTTCTCTTTTGGAATACGTTGTTTGAGCAACATATGCAAAGAACAGGATGGCAGACAAGGAGAAACTCGTAAGAATCACTTAACAATTCAAGAAAAAGCTATTCAAATAATATACATCTAATCTTAAATAATATTATTAAAAGATATCGATCGAGTCGGTTGAAGCACCGAGAAGTGTCAACACAAAGACAAATAATGCTAAGTTACCATGGTACTTTGCAAGCGGATTTCTGCTGTTCTGGGGACTTCTCTTCTTCGCCGTAGTAATACCATATTTTTATCGGCTACCAACGGCAATGACAATGGAGGATGCAAATGAAAATGTGTTTATCGCGGAGAGAGCATACAAAAATCTATATACTCTCTCAAATATTGGAATCAAATTAAGTGGCACTGAGAAAAATGAAGTCCAGGCCGTAAACTTTCTTTTAAGTGAGCTGGAAAAAATTAAGGAAGATCTTCAGGATGACTTATTTGATTTGGAAATTGATGTATCACACTCCGCTGGCTCCTTTGTCATTAAGACTTGGCTCAGAATATATCAAGGCGTTCAAAATATTGCCGTAAAATTATCTCCCAAGAATAGTACCAGCGAGACTTATCTCCTTGTCAATAGTCACTTCGACTCTGCGGAGATTGGTCCAGGAGCCGGAGATGCCGGATTTATGATTGTCACGATGTTAGAAGTCCTACGGGTTATTGCAACATCGAGACAACCCATCGATCATCCAATCGTCTTCCTGTTTAATGGAGCTGAGGAGGGAGGGCTGCAAGCTACTCATGGGTTTATCACACAACACAAATGGGCACCTTTCTGCAAGTTAGTTTTCAAAATAGTGAATAAATATAGTAATTAAAAAACCGATCACTGCAGAGCCGTGGTCAATCTTGATGCCGGTGGTAGTGGAGGTCGAGATGTTCTATTTCAAACTGGTCCCAATCATCCATTGCTTGCTGCCGTAAGTAATCAGTTATATATAACTGGAAATTACTCTCTAAATATATATTTATATTTTACAGTACTACAAAAAATACATCAAACATCCTTTCGCCACAACCATGGCTGAGGAAATGTTTCAAGCGGGCTATATACCATCGGATACAGACTTTCGACAATTTAAGACATATGCCAAAATTCCAGGTACTTAATAATTTAATAATGATCTGTCGGAGTTTAGAGAATACTTTTAAAAAGATTGAATTGTAGGCTTGGACATGGCCCAGTGTATTAACGGATTCGTATATCATACCAAATATGACACTATTGATGTCATTCCTCGTGAATCCCTTCAGAACACCGGGAATAATATTCTTAGCCTTGTTAGAGGTTTGGCGAATGCAACAGAATTGCGTGATACTGAGGTAAATTCTGAGATCTTTTAAATTTTAATGTACTAATAGTATCGCAAATCTATTGATAGGCTCATGAAGTCGGACATGCTGTATTCTTTGATTTCCTGGGACTCTATTTCTTCCACTACTCAGAGGCTACTGGAATATTTTTGAATTTTGGAGCGGCTGGAACTGTCATAATTCTGATTTTCCTTTCAATATGGCGAATGGCAGCTGTATCCCAAGTTTCAATTTGCTACGTGATCCGTTGGTTTCTCCTGGTGATAGTGATACAAATTATTTCATTTGTGCTTGGATTAATTTTTCCGATAGTTGTCGCTAATGCCATGGATTTCTACGGACATTCCATGACTTACTATAGCACCCCTTTGCTAATAATCGGATTGTATGTGAGTCCCTCTCTTATTGGCCTAAGTCTGCCCATAACCATCTACTACAGTCTTCAGCGCAACGTAAGTATATTCGTGGGAGCTAAGTTCATATTTCTCACTAAATATTATTATCCAGGATAAAATCTCAACTCCGTACCACCTGCAATTGGCACTACATAGTCAGGCTTTTATTCTGGCTCTTCTTGCCATTGCTTTAACAGTATTGGGTATTCGTTCTTCTTATATCATCGTAATTCCTCTTACTTTCTACGTCATTTCCTTGGGCCTTAATCTAATGACCATTCTGCACGACCTTGGCTATGCCTGGACAGGCCTCTTAAAAGTCAGCCAGGTTATTCCCTTCCTGTACAGCAGCTATCTCTTCTATTTCTTTATTGTGGTACTAACACCCATGGCTGGTCGATCAGGCAGTACTTCCAATCAGGATTTATTTATTGCTGTTTTAGCAGCCCTGGGAACGATCCTCTCATTTGGATTTTTGGTAAGATTATAATATTTCTTCTTACTAAATATTAATAGGAATCCACAAACATTTCTTTAATTTAGATACCACTGATCAACACTTTCCGTAGACCAAGCCTTGTAATACTCGGCCTGGTTGCGACCACAGCTTTTACTATATACTTGGCCAGCAATAAACATTTAGGATTTCCATATAGACCTAAAACAAATGCACAACGTATTGATTACTTAGTGAGTATCTTACCTAGCCTTCATTTGTTTAATATTATAGAGTATATTAATTTAGGAAGTACGAAATATATTTTACGAATACGATGGAACTGTCAGCAGAGACGAGTCTGGTTACCTCATCTTGTTTGACGATCGACGCAGAGAAAAACCTCTTTTGGGCACGAAAGTTAACTTGACTGGTCTGGTCAGTCTGGAGTCATACTGCGAGAAGCACATGATGTGCGGGATGCCGCTTTATGATAACCGATACGTGACCCAGAGGTTACAGTGTTCTTGATTGCCACGTTCGGAACCCATTGAGCCACCAGGACCAACCAAACTGGAGATGCTGAGCAAAACCATTATTAATGCCACAACTGTGCACTTTGAGTTCAAGTTGACGGGTCCCATCAGAATGAGATTGTTTATTCAGGCTTATGAAGATGTCACAATCAGCAACTGGTCGTTCCTGCGCACTTATCTTGATAACCCACCGCCATTACCGATTACACATCAGATCTACTTTAAGTAAGTAATAACTCAAATTTTTTAAATTTAAATCAAAATCTAATGCTATTAATCTACAAAAATCCAGAAATCAAACGGAAATTTTAATGTTCCCTTATTCCAACTGGGCCTATCAGGACATTACATGTCCCATGATGGCGACTCCGAGAGTATGAAGTTCGCATCATCTTTCCCGTCTTATTCAAGTCTTAACCATTGGCCTGCCTTTTATCAAAGATTCATATATTAATTATTCTAGTGGGAAACATCAATTTAGAAATAAAATCAAATTATTATTAAATAAATAAATGTTTTTAATTGTTACGTCTCTTCTAATTTAAATGTAACTGCCGTTTGCTACGAAAGTGTCAAAAGTTAACGTAACAATAACAGAATGTTAATGAAATGTTATGCTCACTTTGGCACGCTTAACATGCTGCTTACGATCTGTTTAACAGTGCAGCTCACTTCACTTACTATCAACAGCTGACAACAGACGCACACATTAAATATTTGTTCGTGTTTTTTCCCTAAAAACAATAACTTTTAAATACACGGAATCTAAAGTGTTGTTAACTAGTGTATTGTCAAACGCATTTGCGCTTACATTTGAAGATGTATGTGTAAACCACTCAATTTGTACTCTTTAAGTGAACTATACATGTGTATTTATTTGGTGATCATAAGCAATAATTATAAATATCAAATTTATCGCCGTTTTTCATATCATAACTATGTTTATCGATCACTAACGTAGTGGCAACAAACTTTTATTTTACTTTTTATGACTTCGACTTTATTATTCTGTTATTCGACAGCAAAATAATCGGTAACGAAATTAGTCTTGACTTTGAAAGCCTTGGTGTCGCTACTTAAAAAAAATTATGGATGGCGAGGAAAAACTGGTAGGAACAACTTAACAATTCAATAATATATTAAAGCAATTAAAATTAAACTCATCCTTTAACGCATATTATTTAGATCTTCAACGGATCGCCTGAAACCCGAAGAAATGGGAAGCTATCCTGCTGCCTTACGGGTGGATTCGTTCTGTTCTGGGTACTACTCTTCTTCGCCGTTGTAATACCGTTTATGTATCGACTCCCAACGGCTCTAACAATGGATGATGCTCATGAAAACGTGTTCATCGCGGAGAGAGCATACAGAGATCTATATAATCTCTCCAATATTGGAATAAAACTCACTGGCACTGAGAAAAATGAAGTTGAGGCCGTTAACTTTATTCAAAATGAGCTGTCAAAGATTAAGGAAAATCTTCAGAACGACTTATTTGATTTAGATATTGATCTACAACATTCTTCTGGCTCCTTCATCACTGGTTCCCTTCTCAGGATATATCAAGGCGTTCAAAATATTGTCGTAAAACTATCTCCTAAAAACAGTACCAGCAAGACTTATCTCCTTGTCAATAGCCACTTTGACTCCATGTCCGGTCCGGGTGCCGGTGATGCTGGATTCATGATTGTCACGATGCTGGAAGTCCTACGGGTTATTACAACATCGAGACAACCCATCGATCATCCAATTGTCTTCCTGTTTAATGGAGCTGAGGAAGTGGGACTCTTGGCTTCTCATGCGTTTATCACACAGCACAAATGGGCACCCTTTTGCAAGTTAGTTATAGGGAAAGTATTTTTAACTAATGAAGAACACTTATAAGTAAACTTCCAGAGCCGTGATCAACCTTGATGCTGCTGGAAGCGGAGGCCGAGATGTTCTATTCCAAACTGGCCCCAATCACCCATGGCTTGTAGACGTAAGAATACATACAGATAATATTCAGAATCAATGTATATATTAATTTTAATTTAACAGTACTACAAAAAATACATCAAACATCCTTTCGCTACAACTATGGCTGAGGAAATATTCCAAGCGGGCATTATACCCTCGGATACAGACTTTCGACAATTTAAAACATATGGAAATATTCCAGGTATTTATTAATGTTCTTCAGGAATTCAGAGAATGTTTCTAAAGAAAACAAATTGCAGGTTTGGACATGGCCCAGTGTTTTAATGGATTCGTATATCACACCAAGTATGACACAATCGATGTGATTCCTCGTGGATCCCTTCAGAATACTGGTGACAATATTTTAGGTCTGGTTCGAGGATTGGCCAATGCAACAGAATTGCGTGATACCGAGGTAACAACTTGATTTATCTTTCTGAATCGCTTAACTCTTTTCACCATCTATTCACAGGCTCACAAGACTGGGCATGCTGTCTACTTTGATTTTCTGGGGATATTTTTCTTCTACTATTCTGAAATTAATGGCATACTTTTGAATGTTGGCGTAGCTGGAACTACTCTCATTCTGGTCTTTTTCTCAATGTGGCGAATGGCAGCTGTATCTCAAGTTTCAATTTGCTACGTAATCCGCTTGTTTATCGCTATTCAAGTAATGCAGGTGATCTCTTTCGTACTCTCAATATACTTTCCAATAGTTGTCGCAAATAAAATGGATTCCCATGGACAATCACTGACTTACTATAGCAACCCTTTTCTGATAATCGGATTGTATGTGACTCCCTCTCTTATCGGTCAGATTTTGCCTCAGCTTATCAGCTACTTATGTGTCCAGTGCCATGTAAGTGAATTATCATTTTGATTTTAACTTTTCCCACACATATTTATAATCATTTTTTCTTTACAGAGTAAAATCTCAAAACCTTACCACGTTCAGTTGAAACTGCACAGTCACTCTATAAACTTGGCTGTTCTCACAATTTTCTTAACATGTTTAGGCTTCCGTTCCTCATATATTTTCGTTACTCCACTTATATTCTATAATATTGCCCTGGCTCTTAATCTAATGACCTCTTTACACGATCGTGGCTATGCCTGGATGGGACTGTTAAAAATTAGCCAGATTATTCCTTTCCTGTACATTAGCTACCTTATCTATACGTTTATTGTGGTGCTTATCCCAATGGGTGGACGTTCAGGAAGTGTTTCCAACTGGGATTTCAATATTGCTGTCTTGGCAGCCCTAGGAACAGTTGTCTCTTGTGGCTTCTTGGTAAGTCATCTTTCTAATTTGTTAACTAAATACTATACCAACGACTGTAATCTGTAGGTACCGCTGCTCAGCACTTCCCGTCAAAGAATCCTTGTAATTTTCACCCTGGTGGCAACCACAGTCCTCTTTATAATCTTAGCCTGTTATACAGGATTAGGATTTCCATATAGGCCAAAAACAAATGCACAACGTATTGACTATTTGGTGAGTATTGGACGCAGAACTGATTGATTTTATCTTATAAAGGAAAATAATTATTTTAGGAAGTGCGAAATATGTTTTACGAGTACGATGGAACTCTCAGTAAAGACGAGTCTGGTTACCTAATTTTGTATGAAGATCGTCGTAGAGAAACTCCACTTCTGGACACGAAAGTTAACTTGACAGGTCTGGTGGGTCTGGAATCGAAATGCAAAAAGCACATGATGTGCGGGATGCCATTGCATGATTATCGATGCGTTGCGCAGGAACATCAATGTTCTTGGTTGCCACGTTCGGAACCCATTGAGCCACCAGGACCAACTAAACTGGAGATGCTGAACAAAACCATCATTAATGCCACAACTGTGCACTTTGAGTTTAAGCTGACGGGTCCCACTAGCATGAGATTGTTTATCAAGCCTAATGAAGATGTGACAATCAGCAACTGGTCGTTCCTGCGCGCTTATCTTGATAAACAACTTCCAACACATATTCCACTTCAGATCAACTTCAAGTACGCTAATGATGACTCGCCGTTTAACTTCTTTATCGATATTTCGGTAAGTAATATTTATAATTTGAAATATCTACAATCACAACCTTATCTCTTCAATCAACAAAATCTAGAAATCGAATGGAAATTTTAATGTACCATTATTCCAACTCGGAGTGTCAGGACATTACATGGCACATGATGGTGACTCCCAGAGTATGAAGTTCGCATCATCGTTTCCCTCTTATTCAATGCTTAATCATTGGCGTGCGCTGTATCAAAGATACATTTTTTAAAAACTAACATTCATTCAAAAATAAATAAAAAAATTTTTTTACATTTCAGAAGCAAATAATATTAATTCAAGTGTGTAAAAATTAATAGTCTAAGATGGTTTTAAGTTGTGAAAATATTTACAATTTTTCTGTCTTTGAAGAGTCCGAACATGATTGCATTTTGATTGTTTCTAACAGCGACAACTGATTTCATTCGAAAATATATGATTGAACGTAAAATACGGGCTGACCATAATCATAAATTCTTATCAAACGATAAGTGGTTTCAATAAAAGTAAAGACCTAGTTGTAAAGCACATTAATTATGAGTAAGTAGATGTGTTAGTTATAAGCGTGTTTGCAATTTAATTGATATTCATTAAATTGCTCATATTGCAATTATGAGAATTAAGACACATTTTAATCTATTCCAATAGTCATAGCCGCAGTTCTTAGAGATGAATAATTTTTAATCTATTTTCAAAACTACTAGTCATAGTCATCAGAATACGTTTAAGTAGGTCTGCGGTCTTTGTGAGTTTCGATAGATTGCGAAAGATCTGTGATTCATATCTGCATAAATTCACGCTTTTAGTATGATTCACTGTATATTTGGATTATAAAGCTGCTGTTTAATATCTTAAAAACACACGATATCTAAATTGCTCATATATATCACATATTGGTTATCCAAAGAATTTCTTATTGTATGTTTGTATACGTATATCTAAATTATGTTCATCGATCAACAAAGAACTGTCACCAATCAGTTGTTTTTATCCAATTGGCCTTTTTACAGGCCCGTCCGTATAATTCAGTTTATTGTCAACAGCAAAATCGGTTTTCAATCGCCTTACGAAATCAGTTTTGATTTGGTAAGCCTTGGTGTCACTTCATTAATAAGTCATTACTACACAGAATATGGGTGACAAGGAAAAACTTGTAAGAGATACAAATCATTTCAATATTCTATTAAGCAAATGGTAATTATATTTAACCATAAATATTAAATCTATAGTTGTCGGACAATTCAGTTGAAACTAGAAATGCTGCCTCAAAGAAGGTTAAGGGAAAGCTACCCTGGTACTTTGCAGTTGGATTCATGCTGTTCTGGGGACTTCTCTTCTTCGCCATTGTAATACCACTCTTCTATCGACTGCCAACTGCATTAACAATGGAGGACGCGAACAAAAACGTGTTCATTGCGGAACGTGCTTACAAAAATCTGTATAGTTTATCTAATATTGGTAACAAGTTGACTGGCAGTACGGAAAATGAGATTGAGGCAGTTAATTTTATAATGAAAGAGGTCACACAGATTCAGAAAGATTGTCTGGAGGAGTATTTTGAGTTGGAAATTGATTTATCACAAGTCTCGGGTGGATTCCAATCTAGCTCAAAAATTGCAATTTATCAAGGGATTCAAAATATTGTGGTTAAACTATCTCCTAAGAACAGCAGCAGTGAAACTTACCTGTTGGTCAATAGTCACTTCGACTCCAAGCCAGATACTCCGTCTGCAGGTGATGCCGGATTTATGATTGTCACGATGTTGGAAGTCTTACGGGTTATTGCAACAACGAAGCAACCCATCGAACATCCAATTGTATTTCTTTTCAATGGATGTGAGGAAGTGGGACTGTTGGCTTCTCATGCGTTTATCGCACAACACAAATGGGCACCCTTCTGCAAGTAAGTGTTCATAAGACTATTTACTACTAATCAAAAATGCATACTTATTTATTATTTCTAGAGCCGTGGTTAATCTTGATGCTGCTGGAAGCGGAGGCCGAGATGTTCTATTCCAAACTGGTCCGAATCACCCATGGCTTGTAGCTGTAAGAAATCGGAAAAACAATGTTAAGAATCACTCTTTACACTAATTATATTTCACAGTACTACAAAAAATACATCAAACATCCTTTCGCTACAACTATGGCTGAGGAAATATTCCAATCGGGCATTATACCATCGGATACAGACTTTCGACAGTTTAGAACATATGGGAAAATTCCAGGTTTTTATAAATGATCTGCAGAAATTTAGAGTATATTTCTAAAGAAAATCATTCGTAGGTTTGGACATGGCCCAGTGTTTTAATGGATTCGTATATCATACTAAGTACGACACCATCGATGTAATTCCTCGTGAATCCCTTCAGAACACCGGTGATAATGTCCTTAATCTGGTTCGAGGATTAGCCAATGCAACGGAATTGCATAATACTGAGGTGAGAACTTGATTTAATCTACGTACTGGTTTTACTAAAACCTCTAAGTATCGGCACTACCCTAAATTGTAGGCTCACAAGACTGGACACGCTGTCTACTATGATTTTCTGGGACTCTACTTTTTTCACTACTCAGAGGCTACTGGAAGATCCTTGAACTATAGTGTTGCTGGAGCCGCTCTCATTTTGATCTTAATTTCAATCTGGCGAATGGCAGCTGCATCTCAAGTTTCAATTTGTCACGTGATCCGTTGGTTCATCCTGGTTATGGTTGTTCAAGTCATTTCTTTTGTACTTGGATTAGCTCTTCCGCTTGTGGTCGCTTATGGAATGGACTCCTTCGGACTGTCGATGACTTACTATAGTACTCCATTGCTGATAGTCGGATTATACGTGTGTCCTTCTCTTATTGGCCTTAGCTTACCCATAACCATTTACTACAGTCTACAATGCAACGTAAGTCATATTCCATAAGTTTTCTTCATTTTTAATATTACTTGATTTTTATTTTACAGAATAAAATCTCGGCTCCGTATCACCTCCAGTTGGCACTACATAGTCAGGCTGTAATCCTGGCTCTTCTAGCTATTGGTGTTACATTTTTAGGCTTCCGATCATCGTATATTTTCGTAATTCCACTTCTTTTCTACGTTATATCTTTGGCTCTTAACCTCATGACCATTTTGCATGACTTTGGATATGCCTGGACAGGTTTCTTAAAAGTTAGTCAGATTATTCCATTCCTGTACAGCAGCTACCTTGTGTATATATTCATTGTGGTGTTAACTCCGATGGGAGGTCGTGCCGGAAGTGCTTCCAATCGGGATTTATATATTGCAGTCTTGGCAGCCGTAGGAACAGTTCTCTCCTGTGGCTTCTTGGTAAGCCAACTTACAACTTTATAAACTAATAATTTACCAATATCTGTTATCTGTAGGTACCACTTATAAACACTATCCGTCGACCAAGCTTTGTGGTATTCCTACTCTTGGCAGCTACAGCCCTCTCTTTGTACTTGGCCAGCAGCACACAATTGGGATTCCCTTATCGTCCGAAGACGAGTGGTCAACGAGTTGCATACCTGGTAGTTAATTTGTTTTTTGAACTAGTATTTACCATTCAAATATTTATTAAAATTCCAGCATGTGCGAAATAAGTTCTACGAATACGATGGGACTCTTAGCAAGGACGAATCTGGATATCTATTTAACTTTCAAGACCGACGTGAAGAAACAACTTTTGTGGGAAGTAAGGTTAACTTGACTGGACTAATCAGTATGAAATTACGTTGCGAAAAGTACATGATGTGTGGGATGCCATTGCATGATTATGGCTATGTTCAAAACCGTGTAAATACCAAATGGCTGGCACGATCGGAACCCATCGTACCTCCAGGACCCACCGAATTGGAGTTGCTGGGCAAAACAATTGTGAATTCTACCACTTGTCGCTTGGAATTCAAATTAACAGGTCCTCCCCACATGAGTTTGTTTATTCAACCCTACGACGATGTGGTAATAAGTAACTGGTCTTTCCTGAGAAGTTATTTGGATAATCCACCAACAGAAGCTTTCTGCATTACCATTACATATGGTATAGATGATTCATCAGTGAACTTCTTTATTGAAATATCGGTAGGATACATTCTTTATTTGAGCTCTCCAATATTTAAATTTATAATATCTTCTTTTCATCTCAATATAGAAAGCAAATGGCGATTTCAATGTACCTTTATTTCAACTGGGAGTATCAGCACAGTACATTACGAGTGAGGGAGATGCTCAAAGTAAGGAGTTGGCATCAGCATTCCCATCCTATTCAATTCTGAACGAGTGGCCTGCCTTATACCAAAGATATATATTTTAGCACTTATTAAAACTTGCAATTCGTTTGTGGTATATTTATTTTATAAAAGTCTGCTATTTGTGATTCCAGTGATGTAAATAAAAAATTAAATAAACAACAAATTATAACCACATTTGAGAATTAAATTTCAATTGAATTTTCAAAATCCCAGATCTAGGGGAAGTAATTTTTTGTACAAAATTAAATAAATTTAAATGAATTGATTTAGAGACCAAATCATGATTAAATAAACATTTCTCATAAGAATCGATTCTGTTGTGACAAAGTTTTTAAAGTTGAAGCGGTTCAACCATTACGGTTCTCGGTTTTTGAAAAGAAATTATTTCGGATACGGTTATGACTCCGGAAGTTAAAATTAAAAGGTTAGTTTTGGTTAACGGTTCCGGTACCAGTTCCAGTTTTATTACCTGTTCAGAAGTGTGGGTTATAGGTAAATTATATAAACAACCTTGTCAAGCTGACCACTTAAAACATTTCCCTAGTGAATAATATTCCATGAGGAGATTCACGGGCGTATAATTAAAAGCTACAAATGAATAGAAATGAATATTGGCCACAAAAGTTCGGAGCTTTGAGGACGCAGCTATAGATAGCCATAACAGATAATGTGTGAATAAATAAAATCGCAGAGAGACGCGAGTCCAAAAATTCTTGTTGATTAGACAACATTAAAATTGACGGAGAGAGTAAAACATGTTGGAGATCTTAAAAAAGTGGAATTCGGAGGCTGCTTTGCGTAAGCTAAGCAAACTAAGAGATCAGTTGAATAGTTCTCGTCTGAAAGAGATGTTACGCACAATCAGAACTCGCTTTGATACTTGGCATAGCAAGGTGTGGAAATATCAATGATAAGAATTTCAATTTGTGAATTCAAGTACTCACACCTATCTATAATATCATAATTAATTCAAATGTAAATAAGACTGATAAATTTAATTTATTAATTGTTGGCTGAAACGTGTTTCAAATAAAAACCAAATCAGTAATTGACTGTAAAATCATAAGTGTACTATTACAATAAAACTAACAAAAAGCAGACTGCTCTCGGAGAGTATGCTCGACATGAAAATACCCAATCAAATAATCTTTTCAGTATGAATATATAAAAAAAATTAATAAAACTTTTGGCGGATTTTGAACATTTAGCTTTACAAGTATCTATAAATAGCAGATTAATGGCAACATCGAACAGCTGACAATGATACATGTGGTTGAGTGATAACAATGATTTTTGATTTAAATTTTAAAGTGTCGGTTGCTTTGATATTCCACAAACCAAGGACAATAGATGAAAATTTATGTTTATGTAGCCAAAAAGATGCTGTAAACACACTTTGGTTGTTGTTTTGGTATGTTTGTTTATTTGTATACACACAAATTTTAATCAAAACACATTCCAATTGGTGTGTGTACTTAAGTATGCAAAACGTCCTTGAACTATCAATATAATATTATTGACAATGCTTTAATAATACTAAATAATATAATTAAATATACGTAATGTTAAATATACAATGTTGAGAATGAAGAGTCTCATCAACTTTCAAATTGGCCTTAATGGGTTAAACCATAATATCAGTACTTTATTTAATTTTGTTATGAAATATGGGTGTTAGCAACAATGATTTTAAAGTTGGGGTGCGACAGAGCTTATCTAGTGGCATAAACAGAAACCTTTTGATATACCCATTAATATACACTCTCACAATATGCATTCTTAAACTAATTAGCACAGAAATGTGCAATAAACCAAATGTTTGAGAGTAAAACGAATAAAATGACGGTAATTTCCATTAATTTAAATATACTAGTAGAATAGACTCTTATCTAAATATTCACATATCAGTATAATATGCGTTATAAATTTATGTCTACAATTTTCAATATCAATTTATATCGACTTTTAATTATTTTATATGCTCACACACGCTTAAGATCTGTTAAGTTTATCATAAAATAATTTGATAAACTAGAGGGAACAATTAATTGACAAGTCTTCACGTGTTGTACCTTGAATTTATGATAATTTACAAGGTTTCTAAAGATATTTGGTAAACTAGCACATGCAAAAATAAAATAAAGAATGAAGTTTCATTATAACAACCTTGCACTATCCCTATAGAATATTCAGCATGACATAATTATTATTCCAAATCAGTTTTTAATACTTATAATTTCACTTTGTGGGTATTAGGGATATTTTTAGTGGAATAAAATAAGGATGATTTTTGAATGTTAAAGAAATATCCAATTTTATGTACTTAATTGATTCAAGCCTCTTTGATCGACACACTTATTATGGGAAAATTGTTGCTGAGTGTTATCAGTCTTCAACATTATATGATTGACGGAATTATTGATTGTCACCGCAAATATCAAATGTTTGCAAATCTAAATTATGTTGCAAATGAATATGAGGCAATTAATTAATTAGTGTCATATTATATTTTTATTCTACTGATTAATGTTTGGGCTTTTGATATGGATTTTTAAATAAAAGCGGATCACTTTTGCTTTAGGCAACTTGTTCTCGTCTGACATACACTGCAGAGGAGAAGTCGTTGTATTACCAAAAGAATGGGTGATAAGGACAAACTTGTAAGAAGACCATATACAAGATGAATATTCTATCAAACTTATAACACTTCATACTTTGTAAAATCCTATTATATAGATCTCCGACGAATCGGTGGAAGCACCTCGAAATGTCACTACAAAGGAGGCCGCTGCAAAGCTTCCCTGGTACTATTCAGGTGCATTCCTCATGTTCTGGGGTCTCCTTTTCTTCGCCATTGTAATACCACTCTTCTACCGACTGCCAACCGCAATGACAATGGAGGACGCTAACAAAAATGTGTTCATTGCGGAACGTGCCTACAAAAATCTGTATGCTCTGTCTAATATTGGTGTCAAATTGACGGGATCCAAGGAAAACGAGGTGGACGCTGTGAACTTTATTGTGAATGAACTGGAACAAATAAAAACTGTTCTTTTGACGGACTATTTTGAAATGGAGATTGACGTTTCCAATGTCTCCGGTGCATTCCCATACGGTACAATGCTGAACATGTATCAAGGAGTTCAAAATATTGCTGTCAAATTGTCTCCCAAGAACAGTACTAGCCAGACCTACCTCCTCGTTAATAGTCACTTCGATTCTAAGCCATTTACCAACTCTGCGGGTGATGCCGGTTTCATGATTGCCACTATGTTGGAAACTTTGCGTGTAATTGCAACAACGAAACAACTCATCGAACATCCAATTGTATTCCTGTTTAATGGTGCCGAAGAAGGAACATTGCAAGCTTCTCATGGTTTTATCAGCCATCACAGATGGGCGAAAAATTGCAAGTAAGATTTACAATTTTGTTTTTTTTTAAAGCCAGGATGCTCAACCATTTTCACTTCAGGGCTGTCCTTAACCTTGATGCCGCTGGCAGTGGAGGCCGAGATGTTCTGTTTCAGAGTGGTCCCAACCACCCATGGCTTATGCAAGTAAGTAATTTAACTGATGTAATAAGGAATCACTCTATATATTATATTAATTTAATAGATCTACAATAAATGCATTAAACATCCTTTCGGAACAGCTGTGGCTGAGGAAATTTTCCAATCCGGCATTATTCCCTCAGATACAGACTTCCGACAGTTCAATATTTATGGCAAGATTCCAGGTATTTAATATTGATTGGTTGAACTATAGGCAGTTTCTAGGGCAAATTTTTTTATTTTAGGATTGGACATAGCTCAGTTTATTAATGGATTTGTGTACCACACAAAGTATGATCTGATCGATGTAATTCCTCGCGAATCCCTGCAGAACACTGGTGACAATGTTCTTAGTCTGGTTCGTTGTTTATCCAATGCAACCGAATTGCATGATACCGAGGTAAGTACTGAATTGAGTTTCAGTATTTAATATCTTAAATTGGTTAACTAATTTTTTGATCTTCGATTCTCAGGCTTACAAGACTGGAAATGTTGTTTTCTTCGATTTCCTGGGCCTCTACTTCTTCCATTATACAGCAGCTACTGGCAAATCTTTGAACTTTGGCGTTGCTGCAGCTGCTCTTATCCTGGTTTTCGTTTCCATGTGGCGAATGGCCGCAGTTTCCAATGTTTCAACTTGTCACGTGATCCGTTGGTTCATCCTGGTCTTTGTGATCCAAATCATTTCATTTGTTCTTGGACTAGCCCTTCCAGCTGTGGTCGCCTATGGAATGGACTCGATTGGATTATCGCTGACTTACTATAGTGTTCCATTGTTGGTTATCGGGTTGTATGTGTGCCCCTCACTTCTTGGCCTCAGTCTTCCTCTAGCAATCTACTATCACTTCCAACGCAACGTAAGTTCTTCTTCAAGTTAAACTGTTCTAGTCTTAAACTTATATCATTATTGATTTATTTTCAGGATAAAATCTCAACGCCATACCACGTACAATTGGCATTGCATAGTCAGGCTGTAATCCTGGCTGTCGTTACAATTGGTGTTCAATACTTGGGCTTGCGGTCATCTTATATTTTCGTAATTCCACTTCTGTTCTATGTTGTTTCCTTGGCCTTTAATCTGTTGACCACTCTACACGATCGTGGCTATGCCTGGACAGGTCTGGTGAAGATTGGCCAGATTGCTCCTTTCCTGTACAGCAGCTACCTGGTGTATATATTCATCGTGGTGTTAACTCCGATGGGAGGTCGTGCAGGAAGTGGTTCCAATCGGGACTTGTTTATTGCTGTCTTGGCAGCCCTAGGATCTGTTCTCTCCTTTGGTTTCCTGGTAAGTCCAAATATCTTATTATATTTCCTATAAATTCTAACAGATCTATCGTTTTAGATTCCGTTGATCAACACTTTCCGTCGACCAAGCTTTGTGGTCTTCCTCCTCTTGGTAGCCACAGCCCTTTCTCTGTACTTGGCAAGCAGCACACAATTGGGATTCCCATATCGTCCAAAGACGAATGGTCAACGAGTTGCTTACTTGGTAAGTATCCCTCAGATGAGATTGACTTTATACAGTTTATATAATACTCTTATATTTCGATACTTTAGCAAGCGCGCAACATGTTCTACGAATTCGATGGTACTCTCAGCAAGGACGAGTCTGGATATCTGTTCAGCTATCAGGATCGACGGGAAGACAGAGCCTGGAAGGGCACTAGGGTTAACCAGACTGGACTGGTTAGCATTAAGCCGAGATGTGAAACCCATATGATGTGTGGCATGCCATTGTATGATTTCCGTTATTATCAGAACCGACTAAGTAGCAAATGGTTGCCACGCTCCGAGCCCATTGTACCGCCAGGAATAACAACACTGACACTGTTGAGCAAAACCAGTGTTAATGCTACCACTACTCGCTTCTCATTCGAGGCGACTGGACCACACCATATGACTTTCTTCGTTCAAACCGAGCCAGATGTTATAATAAGTGATTGGTCGTTCTTGCGATCTTATCTTGCTACACCGCAGCCATATCACATAATGTTCACTTATGGTATTGATGACACGCCATTACAATTCTGGATTGACATTACGGTAAGAAATACATATAATTTGGGTCATTTTATTTTTACATAAACTGATTTTAAACATCTTTTCTAACACCCGTAGAAAGAGGATGGCGATTTTGATGTACAGTCATTCCAATTTGCCATTGATGGACATTTCATAGAAAGCCCGGGCGATGCCGAAGCTGTGAAGTTTGCGGCATCATTCCCCTCTTATTCAGTTCTGGCTCAATGGCCAGTTGTACACAAGAGTTACTATTTTTAACTATCAAAGAAATCTTTTTGTGAATCTTTTTTTTGAATAAAAAAAAAGTATTGAATATATATGTACTTAAACTGTATTTGATTTTATACCATGAACAAATATTAGTACTTCCGATTTCTTTTTATATCGACAATATTCGAAATGAATTTATAGTGACTTATCTTTATTTGTATGTGTGATTCAAAGCTCAAGAACTGAATTTTTGGTAACTAGTGTAATCACTGATTGTTATCAAATTTTATCGGCGAATTTCTTGAAGCTTTGCAAGTCCAAATTATATCTAAAATTTATATTGCCCAATTTAAGAAATAGCAGCATTATTGGTTTGTGATATTATGTTTCAATCGGACCCGTCTTGGTCTACATAGGCTTGTGAAACTAGTTGTTATTTTAGTACCTTTTTACCATTTTAGTGGAAAAGTAATTGCTCTGAAAGCTATCATGAAGAAACTTGTAAGGATCGCAAAAAAACTGAATTATTTGAAACAAATAATACGCATATCCTCCTAAAATCGTATGTACTAGATCCCGCACGAATCGGTTGAGGCTTCCAAAAATGCTGTCCCAAAGAAGGGTAATGGAGAGCTACCCTGGTACTTTGCAGGTGGATTCCTGTTGTTCTGGGCTCTACTTTTCTTCGCCATTGTTATACCACTTTTTTATCGACTGCCAACGGCCTTGACAATGGAGGACGCAAATAAAAATGTGTTTATTGCGGAGCGTGCCTACAAGAACCTGTATACTTTATCAAATATTGGTACCAGACTGACGGGGAGTACGGAAAATGAGATTGAGGCAGTAAGCTTTATAATGAAAGAGGTCACGCAGATTCAGAAAGATTGTCTAACGGATATTTTTGATTTGGAAATTGATTTATCACAAGTCTCTGGTGGGTTCCCATACAAAACAGTTCTTAATACGTATCAAGGAGCTCAAAATATAGCTGTGAAGTTAACTCCCAAGAACAGCACCAGTGAGACTTACCTGTTGGTCAATAGTCACTTCGACTCCAAGCCAGCTACTCCATCTGCGGGTGATGCCGGATTTATGATTGTCACGATGTTGGAAGTCTTACGGGTCATTGCAACAACGAAGCAACCCATCGAACATCCAATTGTATTTCTTTTCAATGGACTTGAAGAAGGTTCTATGCAAGCTTCTCATGGTTTTATCACACAACACAGATGGGCTCCGTATTGCAAGTAAGAATTGTATTTTTCCTTAAAAAAAAACATTTCTGAGCATAATATCTACAGGGCCGTCATTAACTTAGATGCCATTGGAAGTGGAGGCCGGAATGTTCTATTTCAAAGCGGTCCCAATCATCCGTGGCTTACTTCCGTACGTAATCAGATAATTATAGTCCAAATTCACTCTTTACATTAATTTATTTGAACAGTATTACAAAAGGTACATTAAACATCCTTTTGCTACAAGCATGGGTGAGGAAGTTTTCCAAATGGGCATTATACCATCGGATTCAGATTTCCGACAATTCAATTTATATGGCAAGATTCCAGGTATTCAAAATTGGTACTTGTAAAGCGTAAAGATTACATAAAAGATAATTGATTATAGGTTTGGACATGGGCCTGTGTATAAATGGCTTCGTTTATCATACCAAATACGACACCATCGATGTTATTCCCCGTGAATCCCTTCAGAATACGGGTGATAATGCTCTAAGTCTGATTCGAGGTTTGGCCAATGCTACAGAATTGCATAATACTGAGGTAAGAACTTTATTTCAATTAAAAATGTATTTTACTGAATCCATTAACTATCAACATTCATCAAATGTTCAGGCTCACAAGGTTGGACGTGCTGTCTACTATGATTTTCTGGGTCTCTACTTTTTTCACTACTCAGAGGCTACTGGAAGATCCTTGAACTATGGTGTTGCTGGAGCCGCTCTCATTTTGATCTTAATTTCAATCTGGCGAATGGCAGCTGCATCTCAAGTTTCAATTTGTCACGTGATCCGTTGGTTCATCCTGGTTATGGTTGTTCAAGTCATTTCTTTTGTACTTGGATTAGCTCTTCCAATTTTGGTCGCTTATGGAATGGACTCCTTCGGACTGTCGATGACTTACTATAGTACTCCTTTGCTGATAGTCGGATTATACGTGTGTCCCTCTCTTATTGGCCTTAGTTTGCCTATAACGATTTACTACAGTCTCCAATGCAATGTAGGTCCATTCTATAATTCTTTTTTTTTTCATTTTTAATATCACTTGATTTTTATTTTACAGAATAAAATCTCGGCTCCGTATCACCTCCAGTTGGCACTACATAGTCAGGCTGTAATCTTGGCTCTTCTAGCTATTAGTGTTACATTTTTAGGCTTCCGTTCATCATATATTTTCGCAATTCCACTTCTTTTCTACGTTATATCTTTGGCTCTTAACCTCATGACCATTTTGCATGACTTTGGATATGCCTGGACAGGTTTCTTAAAAGTTAGTCAGATTATTCCATTCCTGTACAGCAGCTACCATGTGTATATATTCATTGTGGTAATGACCCCAATGGGAGGTCGTTCAGGAAGTGCTTCCAATCGGGACTTGTTTATAGCAGTCCTAGCAGCTTTTGGAACTGTTCTCTCCTTTGGATTTTTAGTAAGTTTACTTATTTCATTCTACACAAAATAATTCTCCACCGTTTTTTTTATTTAGGTACCGCTTATCAACACTTTTCGACGTCCAAGCTTTGTGGTATTCCTCCTCTTGGCCAGTACAGCCCTCTCTTTGTACTTGGCCAGCAGCACACAACTGGGATTCCCTTATCGTCCAAAGACGAGTGGTCAACGAGTTGCATACCTGGTATTCATTTTGCATTAAGAACTTAGATCAACCATTTAAAATTTCATTGACATTCCAGCATGTACGAAATAAGTTCTACGACTACGATGGTACCCTCAGTAAGGACGAATCTGGATATCTATTTAACTTTCAAGACCGGCGTGAAGAGACACCTTTTCTGGGCACAAATGTTAACTTGACCGGAATGGTTAGCATAAAATCAAATTGCGAGAAGTACATGATGTGTGGGATGCCGTTGTATGATTACCGTTATGTTCAGAATCGATTGCAAAGCAAATGGTTGCCACGATCGGAACCCGTTGAAACTCCTGAATCTTCCAAATTGGAGTTGCTCGACAAAACAATTGTGAATTCTACCACTTGTCGCTTTGAGTTCAAGTTAACGGGACCTTCCCACATGAGTATATTTATTCAATCCTACGAAGATGTGATCATAAGCAACTGGTCGTTTGAGCGGACTTACCTTGAGAATCCTCCAGAGGCACCGCTCTCTTATCACATTTACTTCACTTATGGTATCGATAACTCGCCATTAAATTTCTTTGTGGAATGTTCGGTGAGTTAAGTCTGAATTTGGAAGTATTACAATCACTAATTTTCATTCTGATATCTCTAGAAACCTAATGGCGATTTTAAGGTACCTTTATTCCAACTTGGAGTGTCGTGGCATTACATTGGTCATGAGGGGGATGCTGAAAGCAAGAAGCTTAAATCTTCGTTTCCCTCCTATTCTATTGTAGCAGACTGGCCTGTTTTATACCAAAGATACATTTTTTAAATTGGCAAGAAAGAATAAATAAATAAATAGTTCTCACAAATGCTTACCTATTTAATAAACGCAAAAGGAGTAGCATTGACGCAAAAGGCGTAACTCGACGCAAAACATGAACGCAAAGTGAGCTATGCGATAAACGTGCTGTAAGACTCAAAATGGCATAACAGCACTCTGTTGTCAAGTAGCTATTTTATAGCAGGTTTTTAGCTATTTTCAAAGATCGATTGCAAAGAAATTTTAAAGCGCCGATTTAACGATTTAAAATTAGTTTTTTCAAATTTTCAAAGTTTTTTAATTTTTAATTAATTGTTAAATTTGAAAGAGAATTTAAAATTCGAAATTCAATAAAAATATGGTAAGAATTTTAAAAATGGTTTGAAGTTCGTCCGCCTTCGGGAAGAGAAATTACAAAACATAGAATGAAAAAAAAAAAAAAAAAAATGAAAAAATCTAGAAAATTCCAACAAAAATTATGCAAAAATTTAAAAAATTCTAGCTCAATTTAGTTGAATTTTCGTAGTTGCAACTAAATTTTATTTTCAACTGTCAGAAAAAAGTTGCCAGATCCGGGGAATTCAGTAGGGTGGCAACCTTTAAATTAGAACGAGTTGCCAGATCGGGGAATTCAGTAGGGTGGCAGCCCCATGAAGGGACGCCGCGTTCTAACGGTGCTTTTTCTTTGTCGACACAAAATGAACAAATTTGAATTCCGACAGAAGAGAGATATTAAATTTATTAAATATAAAATGGACGAAACAAAAAAAATTCCATATATTTTGGATGGAGGCATCTTCAAAATAAAAAAACGAAACGGCGACCGTGTTTTCGTCGAATGTGTGTACTGCCCGCCAAATCGGATTTTACACGGGGACCCTGAGGTCATATCTGAATATGGCACAGGCAATTTTCACCAGCACATCAAAGTAAGTAAGCCTTCTTAGAACACTAGGGTGTTCTTCCCCGGTAAGTTAAGAACGAATCAATTATAATTGACACATTTAAAATTTGCAGCGACGTCATCCATATTTGATGAGCAAGGTGACCGATCTAAAACAGGCAAAGAAGGAAAAAAACGCGGCACAAAAAAAAAGGTCATCTTGGAAGAGGAGTTTGAGAAGTTGGACGGCGAAGATGACTACGACGTGTTCAATCTGGACAACGCGCGGATAACGCAACTAGCTGATGGTCTTCGGTTTATGGAAGAGGGCGAGGAAAAAAACAAAGTTCGCCAAGCAATTGATCTTATACTCCAGCAAACAACGAAATATTACATGATGTGTCAAAGTGTGCCAAAGTGTTGTTGAATAATAATTGATCAAATTCTTTTCACTTATTATTGTACTTATTTTATTGTACATTTTATTATTATTAATTGTAATATACTTACTAATTGTATATACTTACTAATTGAATACAATTAATACAAAATAATAATTTTATAATTGTATGCAAATTCGCAAAACATAACAATTGCTAAAATTGGACACGAACCATTTTTGCAGCACTCTCGCAAAAATGTTCGTTTAAATTGTATTGTAACAGTTTTCGCGATTTAGCGATAAATTTAAATTAAAAATAAAATAAAAGTAAACATTTTTATGAAGCTTTGAAGTTTGTCACCCCAAGGGGAGAGAATTCCGAAATTGTATGTTAATAAAAGTATATAAAAATGCAGAAAATTCCAACAAAACTTCTGCAAAAATTTAAAAAGTTCATATTAACCGAAAATCATTTTATTTTAAATATATGTTTTGCTTCTATTTTGTTAGCCACTTAGCCACTCAGTCCGTTAAAAAAAATGGGTTCTAAGTAATTGTAAAACTGGCCTGATTTTGATATATTTGAGCTGTTATACAAAAAAAACACACTTTATTTTAATTTTCCCCTGGACATAAGAGCTAGAGATTTCAATCTTGATAATTAGGTTCTTGTATACCGTACGCTGATCAAGCGTGTTTATTTTTTTGAATCGGACCTCTATATCATAATTTTTAGTACAGATACCTAGGCACAGGGTATTCTACTGTCGATCGTGCCCGACTGTAGCCGTCCACTTGTTTTAAATGCTATATGCATACAAGCATCACCCCATAATTACTTATGAACAATTCCAATTCCCCTTGATATACAAATTAGATTTTATCTTTAAACACACCTATAAGCATAAAATTAATTTATATGGCAATATTCGATATCAATTTTTATTGACTAATCTTCAATTTATATTTATGTTTCGATGCGCACGAACTGAATTTTTCTAACTAGTGTAATCAGTGAATTGATTATACTCAATTATTATCGGCAAATTTCTCGCAACTTTACAAATCTAAATAATATCCCAAATCTATATTGTTCATTTTATGTACCTTTATTGCTTTACTCTTATAGGCATATCAAATCAACATTTTTATGATTTAATTTTTGGCACAATTATTTAAGCAGTCTGCATTTGCTTAAAAAGCCAGTTGTCATTTAAAGTAACTCGCCTACACTTCAGCGGAAAAGTAATTGTGTTAAAAACAATATGGGTGACAAGGAGAAACTTGTAAGGACTATATAGTTGTTGACTGTTCTATCAAACTTATAATATTATATCCTTCGTAAAATCCTGTTATCTAGATCTCGGACGAATCGGTGGAAGCACCTCGAAATGTCCCTACAAAGGAGGCCGCTGCAAAGCTTCCCTGGTACTATTCAGGTGTTTTCCTCATGTTCTGGGGTCTCCTTTTCTTTGCCATTGTAATACCACTCTTCTACCGACTGCCAACCGCAATGACAATGGAGGACGCTAACAAAAATGTGTTCATTGCGGAACGTGCCTACAAAAATCTGTATGCTCTGTCTAATATTGGTGTCAAATTGACGGGATCCAAGGAAAACGAGGTTGACGCAGTGAACTTTATTGTGAATGAACTGGAACAAATAAAAAGTGTTCTTCTGACGGACTATTTTGAAATGGAGATTGACGTTTCCAATGTCTCCGGTGCATTCCCATACGGTACAATGCTGAACATGTATCAAGGAGTTCAAAATATTGCTGTCAAATTGTCTCCCAAGAACAGTACTAGCGAGACCTACCTCCTCGTTAATACTCACTTCGATTCTAAGCCATTTACCAACTCTGCGGGTGATGCCGGTTTCATGGTTGTCACAATGTTGGAAGTCTTACGGGTTATTGCAACAACCAAGCAGCCCATCGAACATCCAATTGTATTTCTTTTAAATGGAGCTGAAGAAAACGCTCTCCAAGCGTCTCATGGTTATATCCAAAATCACAGATGGGCGCCAAAGTGCAAGTAAGATATACAAATTATTTTTCCTAATTACAAAATCCAAGGGTTCTTTAACATATTAACTTCAGGGCTCTTGTTAACCTTGATGCCGGTGGTACTGGAGGTAAAGATGTTCTATTTCAGAGTGGTCCCAACCACCCATGGCTTATGAAAGTGAGTTACTTAGCTGATATAATGAAGAACTACTCACTATAATATATTTAATTAACAGTACTACAAAAAATTCATCAAGCATCCTTTGGGTACCAGTGTGGCTGAGGAAATTTTCCAGTCAGGAATTATTCCCTCAGATACAGACTTCCGACAGTTCAATATTTATGGCAAGATTCCAGGTAATTAAGAATGATCTGTTGAGCTGCAGGATATTTTTACTGTACATCCTTTTTTTTTAGGATTGGACATGGCTCAGTTTATTAATGGCTTTGTATACCACACCAATTACGATCTGATCGATGTAATTCCTCGCGAATCCCTGCAGAACACTGGTGACAATGTTCTTAGTCTGGTTCGAGGTTTGGCCAATGCAACCGAATTGCATGATACCGAGGTAAGTACTGAAGTCAGTTTCAGTATTTAATATCTTAAATTGGTTAACTCATTTTTTGATCTTCGATTCACAGGCTTACAAGACTGGAAATGTTGTTTTCTTTGACTTCCTGGGCCTCTACTTCTTCCATTATACAGCAGCTACTGGCAAATCTTTGAACTTTGGCGTTGCTGCAGCTGCTCTTATCCTGGTTTTCGTTTCCATGTGGCGAATGGCCGCAGTTTCCAATGTTTCAACTTGTCACGTGATCCGTTGGTTCATCCTGGTCTTTGTGATCCAAATCATTTCATTTGTTCTTGGACTAGCCCTTCCAGCTGTGGTCGCCTATGGAATGGACTCGATTGGATTATCGCTGACTTACTATAGTGTTCCATTGTTGGTTATCGGGTTGTATGTGTGCCCCTCACTTCTTGGCCTCAGTCTTCCTCTAGCAATCTACTATCACTTCCAACGCAACGTAAGTTCTTCTTCAAGTTAAACTGTTCTAGTCTTAAACTTATATCATTATTGATTTATTTTCAGGATAAAATCTCAACGCCATACCACGTACAATTGGCATTGCATAGTCAGGCTGTAATCCTGGCTGTCGTTACAATTGGTGTTCAATACTTGGGCTTGCGGTCATCTTATATTTTCGTAATTCCACTTCTGTTCTATGTTGTTTCCTTGGCCTTTAATCTGTTGACCACTCTACACGATCGTGGCTATGCCTGGACAGGTCTGGTGAAGATTGGCCAGATTGCTCCTTTCCTGTACAGCAGCTACCTGGTGTATATATTCATCGTGGTGTTAACTCCGATGGGAGGTCGTGCAGGAAGTGGTTCCAATCGGGACTTGTTTATTGCTGTCTTGGCAGCCCTAGGATCTGTTCTCTCCTTTGGTTTCCTGGTAAGTCCAAATATCTTATTATATTTCCTATAAATTCTAACAGATCTATCGTTTTAGATTCCGTTGATCAACACTTTCCGTCGACCAAGCTTTGTGGTCTTCCTCCTCTTGGTAGCCACAGCCCTTTCTCTGTACTTGGCAAGCAGCACACAATTGGGATTCCCATATCGTCCAAAGACGAATGGTCAACGAGTTGCTTACTTGGTAAGTATCCCTCAGATGAGATTGACTTTATACAGTTTATATAATACTCTTATATTTCGATACTTTAGCAAGCGCGCAACATGTTCTACGAATTCGATGGTACTCTCAGCAAGGACGAGTCTGGATATCTGTTTAACTTTCAGGACCGACGTGAAGAAAGAGCCTGGAAGGGCACTAGGGTTAACCTGACTGGACTAGTTAGCATTAAGCCGAGATGTGAAACCCATTTGATGTGCGGTATGCCGTTGTATGACTACCGTTATTATCAGAATCGACTAAGCAGCAAGTGGATGCCACGTTCCGAGCCCATTGTACCCCCAGGATTAACAACATTAACGCTTGTGAGCAAAACCATTGTTAATGCTACCACTACTCGCTTCTCATTCGATTTATCTGGACCGGATCATATGAGTATATTCCTCAAAACCGAGCCAGATGTTATAATAAGCGATTGGTCGTTCTTGCGTTCTCATCTTGCTACACCACAGCCATATCATATTTATTTCACATATGGTATTGATGACTCCCCACTGAACTTCTGGTTTGACGTAACGGTAAGAAATATTTGAACTCGTTTTTAATTACAATAACTGATTATTTCTCTTTTTTTTTTGCTCTGAAACCTTTAGAAAGAGGATGGCGATTTTAATGTGCAGTCATTCAATATAGCAATTTCCGGACACTACATTAAGTCCCCGAGTGATGCCGAAGCTTTGAAGCTCTCCTCATCATTCCCCTCATTTGCAATTCTGGCTCAATGGCCTGTTATACACAAAAGTTACTATTTTTAATTCAATGAAATCTTTTGTACATAAATTAAAACAATTTAAATAAAGGGTTCTACATATGTGCATTTAAATACAATGTGTAATTGAAATATATGATGATCTGATATACAGCGAAATATCGATCTAATTTGTAAACTGAAATTCAAGTGGGATTGACCTTACAGAAGGTGAATACATGGCATAGTCAACTTTTTACTCTTCATTTATAATTAGGGGTGTATTATATAAAACGAGGGAATAATAAAACTGAATAGTATAATGAGCTTAATTCCACATTCAAGTATTTTCCATAAATTGATCCAATTATCCTCCAATATGAATTTATATTATATTATAAAACTATGTGCAATTGAGCAAATGATACTGTTTTAGCCAAAAAGTCAAAAGAAATGTTTTTATAAAATGTTTATCCTATATTGATCTATTAAACTAATTTTGGAGTAAAATGATAAAATAGAACCCAAATTTTTAAAATGAAATTAAATTAGCGCAAAATGCGTAAAACTAACGCAAAATGAGCTACGTAATATTAACAGCGCCGTAAGGTCTAAGCCACACTGTAACATAACAGACTTGTAAACTAACGGCGTCATGAAAAAAGTAAATGATGGCTTCATTGTAGCTCGTAACGTATTTATTTTAAATTCTGCAAGTCTGCTCCTTCAACGAATGACTCTATCCATATATGAAGGTATTAGTAAATAAAGTGATACAGATTCACGACATGTTAAAGAAATTTTGATTCTAAATCAATTTGACTGGTTTGATCAATGGGAATAGGTTAATTTTCAAATATATTTATATTTAAATATAAGATATCGATGTTTGCCTTTCTGTGCAATGTATCCAGGGCAATGATATTCACGCCCATTGGTTTCGGATTTATGGTACTCTTATCATTGATTCCTTTTATAGCAGGTAAATAAATTTTAATGACATGGTTCAATAAATCGAACAAATACTCGAAGCTTTCGCCTACTCACAGTTTGTTTTGATTTTGCAAAGCATGACATTATATCGATTTGGGATTTGCCCAGTAAGTGATCACATATTTGTTTTTAAGACACATTGGATAATAAAAAAAATAAGTCTAGAACCAAATTTTTTATTTTTTTATTTTTATTTTTTTTGTCAAAATATTTACTTGACTAAATTTTTTACATTCTCTTTAAATCAAAAACAATATAGCTTGTTTATCTCTAAACGGACATGGGTAATATAGATAATTTAGATTGCCGCCTTGGATATTAATTGCCTCTTGACCACAAGCCAGTGTACGGCTCCAGTTTGACGTACAAAAAATGTTAGAAAGCTTGCAATTGATTTGATTCTTTGTAGTTTTATATCACATACGTTTATCTTTACATTTATCTTTATCTTTATAGACTACAAAGTGCAAATCTGTGTCGATAAAACGTAGTGTGAAACAGAAACATTCATTGAAAACAAATTTCAGTTGTTAAACGACCGTCATCGAAACTAAACTTCACAGTTTTAAGAATCAACTAAATGTCGTCCAAGCAGGACGTAAATGTGAGTGTTAATTAAAAGTTTTTGTTTTCTAGAAATGTACGATCTTGTTGTTATTCTAGAACACTGTCGATGTTCAGATGGATGTGGCACTGATCAATGTTTTGAAATCTCCTAAAAAGCTGAGAGCAAAGGTGCCTTGGTATTATGCACCCGTTTTTCTGCTCCTTTGGGTTGCACTCTTCTTTGCTGTGGTTGTACCGCTCTTTGATCGACTGCCGGACAGTGTGACAATTGCAGAGGAGGCCAAGAAACCGGGAGAATTCGTTGCAGAGCGGGCACAACGTCTTCTCTATGACTTTGATCGCATAGGTCCCAAGGTTGTGGGCAGTATTGCCAACGAGGAACTAACGGTTGCCTTTCTTCTCGCCGAAGTCGAAAATGTGCGACACTCTATGAGGGAAGATCTCTACAATCTGGAGGTGGATGTACAGCAATCATCCGGTGCTTACATGCATTGGAACATGGTTAACATGTACCAGGGAGTACAGAATGTGGTAGTCAAGCTGAGCAATCGCAAATCCATCAGTGAATCCTATTTACTGGTCAACAGTCACTTTGACTCAAAGCCCGGTAGTCCCGGCACTGGTGATGATGGTACCATGGTCATAGTAATGCTGGAGGTGCTACGTCAAATTTCTATATCAGATCAGACATTTGAGCATCCCATTGTCTTTCTATTCAATGGCGCCGAGGAGAATCCTCTGCAGGCTTCACACGGCTTCATCACACAACACAAATGGGCCAAAAACTGCAAGTAAATATTAACGATGTGATATTCTATTTAAATAATTGTTAACATTTGAAAATATTTAACAGAGCTCTTGTCAATCTGGAAGTTGCTGGCAGTGGCGGACGCGATCTGTTATTCCAGGGTGGCCCAAATCATCCCTGGCTAATGGAGGTATGTTATGGTATGGTTATTACCAGATTGACGTTGTTTACCAACTAGTAAAGCTCGCGGCGGTCTTTAGAACTTTATCACACCATAAAAATCGCATAATAACTGTTTGGCTTTTTATTATAGTAAGATAAACAAACTGTTGCCCGGAAGCGTGTCTCTGGGCGTAATACTAAAACAATACTTAGATTTGTCATATCTGTAATAACTTGACAACTTTATTCCATTTTTTTAAGTATTACAAAAACAATGCCAAACATCCGTTTGCCACAACAATGGCCGAGGAAACCTTTCAGTCCGGCATTTTGCCCTCCGATACGGACTTTCGCATATTCCGGGATTATGGTCAAGTGCCAGGTAAGCAATAATTTATATAACTATTTAAAAATTCGATAAAATGAGTGTTGTTTTAGGTTTGGATATCGCGCAGGTTAGCAATGGTTATGTCTATCATACCATATTTGACAACTATGAAGCTGTTCCACGAGATTCACTGCAAAATGCCGGTGAAAATGTATTACCTCTTGTTCGTGCTTTTGCCAATGCCAGCGAGTTGTACGATGTAGAGGTGAGTTTATGAAATTAATACAGATACAAATTTTATAAGATATTTCGAAAGCCTTAAAAACTTTTATTTTAAATTTGTAATCTCAAAATTAAATTTAAGACTTAATTTTTGGTCTACATTTTAATACTATTGAAAATAGCAATTAAATTTAAATTTTTTATTTACAAATCATGGAATCTTATATTTAAAATAAAATATGTTTAAAAGTTAAAAATTATTCTATGATTCTTAAATACAAATTTCAATTTTATTACTATGATATCATTATTTAGTTCAGATCAAAAAAAGAGTTATTTTTAAATTTTTTTAATGGAGAATCAATGGAATAACTTCTCACTTAATAGTTCTAATTTATATATCTTAACCATTATAAATCCGCTTTCTAGTTATGCTTTATAAATATCTATTATTTTAATTCCAGGCGCACAAAGAGGGTCATGCCGTGTTCTTTGACTTTCTGGGTCTGTTCTTTGTATATTATAGAGCTTCCACTGGCATAATTCTGAACTCCTGCGTAGCTGCTATAAGTCTCCTGCTCGTCTGCGTCTCCCTTTGGCGCATGTCTCGCGTATCTGAACAATCGCTGTGTAGAATTTACATTTGGTTTGGCATTTTACTGGCACTACATGTGCTCGGCATGATTCTTTGCCTCGGCCTGCCGTTGCTGATGGCTATAGTCTTCGATGCCGGCAATCGATCTCTCACTTATTTTACACACATCTGGTTAATGTTTGGTCTCTTCATCTGTCCGGCAATTATTGGACTCGTTTTGCCCACCACGATTTACTATAGCTTCCGCAAGAACGTAAGCCTAAAATATATTTATATACTAAAGTCACATTTTAAATAAGATTCACATTTATCAGCTGCATATTAGCCACGCCTACCATCTACAAATGAGCCTGCACGCCCACAGCGTTTTATTGTCTATATTTGCCATTGTACTGACTGCAATTAGTCTGCGCACACCTTATCTCTGCATGATATCCACATTATTCTACTCAGCTGCATTGTTAATTAACTTGTTGAGCAGTCTACACGATCGAGGTAAGTAACGATCTACAACAAATTGATATATTTATTTAATTGCATATTTTATTTTAGGATATTACTGGGTGTTGATCTTGCAAATATTTCAGTTGATGCCTTTCTTCTACTTTTGCTCACTCTTTTATATGTTTCTTGTAATTTTTATACCCATGATGGGTAGAAATGGCAGCTCGATTAATCCTGATTTATTAGTAGCTGTAATATGTGCAATGGGAACGTTTTTCGCCTTGGGATTTGTGGTAAGTTAGGATTCTTAAAATATATAATTAATTGCAGTAATTCTTTCTTTAACAGTCACCGCTTATTAATATGTTCCGCTGGTCCAAATTTATAATGCTCTCGCTGGGCATTATAACCTTTATATTCAGCATGATAGCCATATCGGATGTGGGATTTCCTTATAGGGCCAAGACCAGCGTTATGCGTGTTAACTTCTTGGTAAGTTGAGCGATATTTCAGTTACAGATAATATTGAAGATGTATATATAATATATTATAAATTTAACCTTTGCCAGCATGTGCGACGCAATTTCTACGAGTACGATGGCAGCGTTAGTCTCAGCGATTCGGGATATTACTTCGATTTCCAGGACAGACGTCTTTTCCATCCACTCGAGGGCACATCGGTTAATTTGGCGGGTCTGCATAACATAAAGGATGACTGCGATAAGCACTTGATGTGTGGAGTACCCTGTTTTAATCATCGCTGGTGCAAGGCACGTGCCACAGGACACTGGTTGAAGCGGGAAGAGGAGGTCACCATACCAGGACACACATCTTTAATTCTTTTGGCTAAAACCATATTGGCAAATGACACCAAAGTTCGCTATGAGTTTGAATTGAGCGGCCCTCCACATATGGGATTGTTTATTGAACCCCTTGAAGGTGTCTCAGTGGACGATTGGTCCTTTATAAGAAATGTACTCGATGAACCGGAAGAGTATACGTTACCCTATCAAATATTCTTCTCCTACGGCAAGGATAACTCTCCCTTGAAGTTTCATATTGATTTTGTGGTGAGTTAAGAGAACGATATATATTATAATTTCAACTAACCTATCTCTCTATCTTTAGAAATCTGATCGAAACTTTGATGTTCCGATCTTTGAGTTAGGAGTGTCCTGGCATTACCTCAGCTATGACTATAAACGGGACTCAGTCGGAATGAAGTTTATAGCTGACTTTCCGGACTTTGTGCATGTGATGGAGTGGCCTACGTTATATGAACGTTATGTATTCTAATATAATAATAATAATAACAATCCATCTACTCTTATGAAGTTGTATAATAATGTCAAATGTCATAATTATATTAATAATTTATTCTAAAAATATATAAAATTGTCAAATGGCTTTAGATTAAAATAACATATCTAAAATGCACCCGAATATAATAAAATATATATACTATATACTAATTAAAATATTTAATGAGCACAAATAACTGAAAATTTATTTCTATGGGTGAGGGAAAGAATACAGGATATTTTTGAATAATTCTAAAATAGTAATTTGCCAATTAAATATTTTTTAATATTCATTAAAATTTATATATAATATCAAAACCAAACAAGCAAGTGATCAGCTATGAATTTGTTACACAATTTGGAAGTTTTTCAAATTTCTCCAGACTTTTAACTCAAAAATAGAATTAAAATCAGTCATAAATTAAAAATGTAAACTAAATATTATATACCTAACATTCCGTTATTTATTACCAAATATTACTTGTCATCGACCTGAATTGATTCTCTGACATGCCAATTAACCGATAATGGTTTTTAATTACCCCTTATAGTATAGCCATCGTGTGGGTCTCGATAAAAAAAATATCAAGTTGGAGACATACTCAGCGGTACGATTAGTGCTAACTGTAAAAGTTAACTGCTAATTGGTTTACAGATCCGAAGTAGTTGCATCAATAAATCCACCTTATTAAGATCGATAACCGATATAATCAAAATGGAGATCTTTTAATGATGGCAACTTAATCTGAACCCTAACCGAGTTCCAAAGTACCGCATAATAGATTTTCCCAAATATACATATATTATGGCATTGATATGAAGGTCAATAAATGTATATATCAGTATTCGGGCCATAAATAATTATATCCTATATATCAGCAATATATATGCTTAACATACATACACAAATTATTGCCACGTGTATATGTAGTTAAAGTTGAAGATATGAAATCACGGCTGATAAGACAAGAAGAATATAGTATATAGAAATTTGCTTTAAAATTGAGAAAACAGCAGTGAGATTTACTTAGTCGCCGAAAGGAGCTGGTCAGCTGCAGTTGCTGTGGAGAAAAGCTGAGAACATGGACAACGAAAAGGATAAAAACGTAAGAGACTTTGGATATATTTTAATGTAGAGCCTTTATAATAGACTTGAATTAAATCAGGAACTGAATATGGATAGCGCTAATACCATCATTGAGCTGACTGAAAAGGATAAGTCCAGGAAGCAGTTAGCCTGGTATTATGCACCAAGCTATCTGCTCATCTGGGTAGCACTTTTCTTTGCCGTGGTTTTTCCGCTCTTTAACTATCTGCCCACAGCCGTGAATATTGAGGAGGAAATCAGCAAACCGGGTCAATTTGTGGCGGAACGTGCTCAGCAGATTCTATTGGAGCTGGATAGACTGGGACCCAAGATTGTTGGCGATGAAATGAACGAGAAGACAATGGTGCAATTTATGCTCAAGGAAATTGAATCGGTTCGTGGAGTAATGCGGAATGATTTATATGAGATGGAGGTGGATGTGCAACGGGCATCGGGTGCTTATTTGCACTGGGAGATGATCAACATGTATCAGGCTGTCCAGAATGTGATTGTCAAGCTGAGCACAAAGAGTTCCAATAGCACATCCTATCTGCTAATCAACAGTCACTACGACACCAAGCCAGGAAGCGTGGGTAAGTCGGGAAATGCAAAGTAAGATATATAAGATATATACGTATAGCTAACAATACTTTCTGCAGGTACCGGAGATGCTGGTTTCATGGTGGTTGTCATGTTAGAAACGTTGCGTATTTTGGCCACAAATGAGGAAACTTTCCAGCATCCAGTTGTCTTTCTATTCAATGGTGCCGAGGAACAACCTCTTCAGGGCTCCCATGCCTTTATTTCACAGCACAAATGGTCTCCCAACTGCAAGTGAGTAATGCTTAAGTACTCAAATTAAGTGCACTTCAATCAAGAAACCTTCCTCTTTAGGGCTTTAATCAATCTGGACTCCGCTGGCGCTGGAGGCCGTGAGATTCTCTTTCAAGGCGGTCCAAATCATCCCTGGTTAATGCGAGTAAGTCTTTTGAAACTCACGTAGTCCATCTTGCGACCTTATCACACTCAATATACTTATTTATTACTGCAACATCCGCTCATACATTTTATCGAAAAATTCTTATCATGATTTTCTGATTGAAATTATGCAACCTTTATTAACAGCATTACAAGGAAGCCGCTAAACATCCATTTGCAACAACAATGGCTGAGGAGGTCTTCCAGGCGGGCATTATTCCGTCCGATACGGACTTTAGAATCTTTCGGGATTTTGGGCCTGTGCCTGGTAAGCGATATAATTTAACAATTTCAATAAATATAGTGAAATTAAGTATACAGAAATTGTAAAACAAGAACTAGATACACAAAACTAGGGAGCATGAGAAAATATAAGTAAGCCAATATTAGACAACAACAAAAAATTTGAAAATATTGAAGAAGTTAAATTAAGAAACTCTGAACACAAATTTTGGTATGAAAATTTGATACTTAAGAAAAAATGTAATGCTTTTATTTTTCTAATATCAGTGAATTAGATTTTTCCAAATTTTTGCACTCTGAATGACTCATATTCTATTACGTTTCAGGTCTGGATATGGCGGGAGTATACAATGGTTTTGTCTACCACACAAAGTATGATCGCTTTGATGTTATATCGCGAGATTCGATTCAAAATACTGGAGAGAATCTGTTATCTCTCGTACGTAGTATCTGTAATGCTGAGGAAATGTACGATACTGAGGTAGGTTCGCTTATCGCTCTATATATATTCTCAGACTATAGATAAACCCAATCTTTATTGACTTAGGCACACTCCGAGGGTCATTCAGTGTTTTTTGATTTCTTGGGTCTGTTCTTTGTCTACTATTTGGAATCCACGGGCATTGCTTTAAATATATGCTTTGCTTTTGGTGGCCTAATCCTGGTTTGTGTCTCCCTCTGGCGGATGACCAAGACAACTGATCTGAGTGTTGGCTCCGTTGCTGGAGCCTTTGGAATATTGTTCCTATTGGAGCTGGCTGGATTTTTGTTGGCATTAGGATTGCCGCTGCTTATGTCGGTCTTTTATGATGCAGGTGATCGCACTTTGACCTACCTCACCAACAGTTGGCTTGTGATTGGACTCTTTATTTGCCCCTCAATCATCGGATTGGTTCTGCCTTTTACACTCTACTACACATTGAGACCTAGCGTAAGTGGAATTTTTATTTGTAACTGAGCACTAATAATAAAATATTTATTTTTCTACAGCAAAAGATACCACACACCTATCATCTGCAGATGGCTGGACATGCCCACTGTGTACTACTTGCTATATTGTGCATAATCCTAACAGCTGCCAGTATACGTAGTGCCTATCTCTGTATGATCTCCCTGCTCTTCTATGTCGGTTCCCTGATCATCAACTTGCTGACCAAGCTGCATGATCGCGGTAGGTTTTTCTTTTGTTCATGACAGAGTTCTTTATATAACAAAGTTTGTATTATATAGGCTACTATTGGTCCCTACTGATGTGTGTGTGCCAGGCAATTCCTTTCCTGTACTTCAGCTATATGTTCCACGCTTTCCTTGTCATTACCATTCCAATGACAGCACGTAAAGGCACTGAGGTTAATCCGGACATGCTTATATCTCTGATGTGTGCATTGGGCACAATACTTGCCATGGGTTTTGTGGTACGTTCAAAAACTATCTATATTAAACCTTTTCTAAATGAAAAAAAAATATTTAAACTAAAATTAAAGTTGGAAAAATAACTGACTATTTATATATTATTTGTTCTCAGTTGATACTCTTCTTTTACTCCTTTTAGACGATTGACTTTTTAAATTTAATTTCCTTTTATTTAATAATTTTCTTATCATCTAAATTTTTACTTCTCTTAGGCTCCACTTATAAATATATTCCGTAGACCCAACTGCATGATTGGCGGTCTGGCTTTAATAACCTTTATATTCTGCATGATATCGGTATCGGAAGTGGGTTTCCCATATCGTCCTAAAACGAATGTGATGCGGGTTAATTTTCTGGTAAGCTTCTTGACTCTTTTTCCCCTTTCCCTTATCTGAGATCCAAAATAATTGCAGCAAGTGCATCGGAGATTTTATGAATACGATGGATCGCTCAGTTTGGACGATTCCGGCTACTATTTTGACCTACAGGATCGTCGTCTGGAGCAGCCGTTGCGTGACACGATGGACTTTAGTGGAATCATTAGCCTGGAGAATGTGTGCGATTCCCAAATGATGTGCGGAGTTCCCTGCTTCAATCATCGCTGGTGTGAAGCCCGTAAGGCAGCACGGTGGTTACCGCGTAAGGAGACCGTTCAAATTCCCGGCACTACAGTTCTAGAGTTGCTCAACAAGACGGTACTAGATGATGGCTACAAAGTGCGCTATCAGTTCAAATTAACGGGACCTGCTCGTATGAGTATCTTCCTGAAACCCATGGATGGTGTAAAGATGTTGGATTGGTCATTCTTGAGGGGTATGCTGGATAAACCGGGTACTTTCAAGCCACCGTATCACATTTTCTTTGCCTGGGGCATTGACGATTCTCCCATTGAATTTGATCTGGATTTGGTGGTATGTAAATTTTAAGTATTTTTTAAATATTGGTTCTTATAAAGCTTCTCTTTACATTTCAGAAGACAAATGGCAACATCAATCAGCCAATGTTTGAAATTGGCATATCTGGACATTTTTTAAGCCAGGTTCACAAGAGGGATGCATTGAGTGAACAGTTTATAGCCGATTTGCCAGATTTTGTGCATGCTATGGAATGGCCAGCTTCCTATGATCGCTATATATATTAACGCTTGTAATTCAGAATAATAGAATGTTAGAGAAAACACATTTGTGTATATTATAATAGTAAATATGTTACTCTACAACTCAACTGTTTACTTTTCTTGGTATTGCGCCCATCTTCTCAAAAGACAAGACAAACAAAAGGCTTGAATTGGGCTATTAAAGACACTGTCATATGTGATCAGAAGGCACATTTCATAATATTCTTTAGACAAACTCTTGATATGAAACACAGAAAACATTTGTGTAAATACAAACTGTAGAAATGTTGTATTAGCTGAAGCTGAGACTGCATTTCATTCTTTGGTCACATTTCGATGGGTATAAAATGTAGTGTCATGAAGCATTGAAAGACACACTTCGATCTGAGCAACATTCAAACAGTTAAGTCAAAAATAATAACATGAAGTTCCTCGTGCTTTTATTCCTTGTCGCAACAATGTTGGTAGCAGTTCAGTGCCAGGACACGGGTGCTGTCATCGATGAAATTGAATATAGTATTGATGCAGCGGAAGATGATTTGTCTGAATATGATTATTATGAAGACTATTATGGTTCATACTATGATGACGATTATTATTACTACACCGATTTGACAACACCGAAACCGCCATTCAAGCAACAACTTATGTCGCTGCTCTTCAACAAGAAGTCTGGATAAGTCTGGATCAATTGAGACTGAGATACTTGCGACCATCGATAACATCCAGCCATTCATTCGTTAAAATGTGAAAATATTATTATAATTTATTTAAATAAAAACACCAAATAACATACAACAAAATTTCAAGTGATATTTCAATTTGTTTATGACATTTACATATGATATACAATTTGTTTTTTCTAGGATATTGCAAAATTTGGTGAGTTTAATATATTTCTGAATGATCATTTTAACAATTTAATAAAATTAGTAAAAATAAATTTGAAAGTTCTTGGTAACGACTGACCTTTCTTTGGAATTAACCATATGACAATTGGCCAAGAATGACCTAAGAAAATGTGGGCTCATTAACGAATTTGGTCAAATTGTTCAAATTGTGCGCCTCCCAAAAAGCACGACTGCATCGAAGTAACCACAACTGCCACCTCCAACAAAGGTCAGCAGACAGACGGACAGACAGACAGACAGACAGACGGACAGACCGATAGACATGATCATGGTCAGGTGGCGTGGCAACTATAATACATATAGTAGTGGTAATCGTCTAATGGTAATCGTATAATGATGTTGCCGTTGCCGCCTCCACTTGAGATGGCTATTGATGGGACGACTGCAGATTGCGCAATTTGATGTGGCTCCGGTTGTGACTATGGATGTGACTATAAACGTGGATGTGGCACATCAGAACGCAGTTAATGCTAAAGTTAAATGTCTAAAAATGTAGCTGACAAATTGATTTGAAATGCAATACGTGTTCTTTGAATGCCATCATACAAGTTAACCACTCCATCAAAACTGACCAAGATATTATGATATATAGTAGTACATCGTGGGAGATGAACACATGAAATAAGTTGTAAGAATTTTAAAAATAAATATTAATTTTCTTAAACTGTCTATGTTATGATAATAGAACATTTCATTGAATTCAAAATTGGGAAATGTTTGAAATTATTTTAATTAATTTTTTTTTAAATTTTCATTTTGTTTAATATCATAAATATAAAGATGAAAAAGAACTGGTATTACTAAAAAACTGAAGAATTTTTAAATCCAAATTTTTAATGTGCATAGCAAAAAATTAATTAAAATTTTACTTTACTTATTTCATTAAAATTTTTCAGAGATGTCACAGAAAACGAAACCAACCGAAAATCTCTCAAGAATGTATAGAGATTTGGTAGATTTTCGGTTGGTTTCGCTTTCTGTGGCAACCGTGTAAACAATAAATTTAAGAAAAACTAAAATAATTGCATGAAACAAACTTTATATAAAAATATTAATTATTTTTAAAAACAATTGTTTATTCCATTTCAAATCACTTATGTAAATCTCTTTGAAGCTACAAAAATAATAAAGCTTACATAGAAAGTCATAAAAAATGCATTTCTATAAAAACTAACAATATTTTTAATATGTCAATTAACTTGATCATTCTTTACTCTATACATTTGTTTAATTGAATTCGATTTTGCTAAATTATAATTATAGTTTTGTTAATTTTAAAAACTACCTGTATGGCGCTGAGCGTGTTTAAAGTTGTAAACAATTTATTCGACAAATTGCAGATGTATTCATATGGGAACATCACGCGAACAATGCACTTGAGGAGGCTTTAAGAAGAAGATTTAATCATTTTGGACAGACTGTGAGTTTGGCTTCTGATCTGTGCAACTGCCAAATGCTAAACACTGATCAATGGCGAAGTTGCAGTTGGGCTGCTCTGTTGCACTGTTGCAAGTGCCAAAGTGGCAAAGTGGTAACCGTAAAGTTCAAGCTGCATTCAGTTCGAGTACTCGAACTCGTACTTCAACTCGTTGTTGTACTCGTAGTCAAGATTTTGCTATAAATATGCAAACCTTTGGAGTTGCTGGCCACAGTTACAATTTGAGACGCCGACAGTTGCCATTCCAGTGCCCCAAAATCAAAAGGATACAACTAGCTAATGCAATACCTAGTAAGTTAGTCTCTCTGTTTAATCGACTTAACTTGGCTAACTGCTAAACGGCTTTAAGCAGCTGTTGACTGTTGCAGCTTTGCTGCTGTGCAACACATACACGACTGCACGACCGCAAGGACCTGCAACAGAGCCGATCAAGATCTTGCGGCAGGAACAGGAGGTCAACTACGATGGCTCCTACAAATATGGCTATGAGACGGAAAATGGCATCAATGTTGAGGAGGAGGGTTATCTCAAGAATGCGGGCACCGACAATGCAGGACCGGTGAGTCACTCTATCGTAATCGTCATGTGACCTTAGCAAATTTGGCATTTGCAACTGCCTCACGAAATTGCCCCGAGGCTGACAAATTGTTCAAGACTCGTAATTAACTGCAACTTCTATTTTATTCACTTTTTCTGGTTGCTCAGTCCGCACAGGGCTTCTTCTCCTACACCGCACCCGATGGCACACCCATAAGGATTACCTATGTGGCCGATGAGAACGGTTTCCAGCCACAGGGCGATCATCTGCCCACTGCACCGCCCATACCACCAGCCATACAGAGGGCCTTGGATTACATAGCCACCGCACCACCACAACCGGCTGAATCGCAGCAGCTGAACACCTTTTCCGCTCGCCGAGGCTAAACTCTCAACCTGAGACGACGACGGAGACGGAGACGAAGACGAAGACGAAGCAGGCAGAGACAATAAAAACAATAAAAAATATTGTTCACATGTACATATATGCAAAATTAATAAACAGTATAAAACGAATAATTATTGAGTTTCTAACCTTTCAAACCCAGATATGCATATAAGCAAGTCAACAATGTAGTAAGTAGTTAATGAGATATTGACCTCTGTAGCGATTCAGTAATTGATTTTTAATCGCATGTGTTCACGACTTCAAGATACTCTTTACTCCTCATAACTCTCTTAAAACTCAACCGATTTTTATGCGGAATATCATTTTGTTCATGGTTTGGCCTCTAAATTGATTCTGCATTTAAATTTTACTAACTTAAAAAATTTCATTATTTTCGACCATCAGCTGCTGATCATCCAATTTTCCTTACCAACCCCCTAACATTTTTTCGAAAACTTTGATCTCTCATAACTTTGTCAAAACTAAACCGATTTTCATGCGGAATATCATTTTGTTCATGGTTTGGTCTCTAAATTGATTCTGCATTTAAATTTTACTAACTTAAAAAATTTGATTATTTTCGACCATAAGCCACTCATCATCCAATTTTCCTTACCAACCCATTAACATTTTTTCGAAAACTTTGATCTCTCATAACTTTGTCAAAACTAAACCGATTTTCATGCGGAATATCATTTTGTTCATGGTTTGGCCTCTAAATTGATTCTGCATTTAAATTTTAGTGACTTAAAAAATTTCATTATTTTCGACCATAAGCCACTCATCATCCAATTTTCCTTACCAACCCCTTAACATTTTTTCGAAAACTTTGATCTCTCATAACTTTGTCAAAACTAAACCGGTTTTCATGCGGAATATTATTTTGTTCATGGTTTGGCCTCTAAATTGATTCTGCATTTAAATTTTATTAACATAAAAAATTTCATTATTTTCAAAATTCAGCCGCTCATCATCCAATTTTCCTTACAAACCCCTGCCATTTTTTCAAAAACTTTGATCTCGAATAACTTTGTCAAAACTCAACAAATTTTCATTATCCTGAGATATGACAATATCTGCTTCCCAGTTGAAAAGTGATCTTCTAATTCATCATGTTCACAAAAAGCGATGCATACTTTCAGGCATTCGATAAAAGGTTTGGAACAACTGGTTTGAGGATCGATCTGTGTGGTCATCCGGATTCCGCTTTTGTGCTGACAAAGTATGCCAAAATTTGTCAGTGCTCGAAAAAGTGTCAGTGTTTTCGTGTCGTCGGCAATGATCATAAAATTAATTCAATTGATCGTCATAAGAAGAATGGCCCATCCGTTTCGATCGGCGCTGCCTTCCAGAAAATATGAAGTAAACGCCTCGTAAATCACCACATTTAATAGATCTAGTTTTGAGCGTTTTGCAATAGTTGTCCGATCAGCTCCGAGTTAGCCGGTTAGACGGTTAGACGGTTAGTCATTTATGCACTTGATCATTTTGTCATTTAGCCAGTTGACCATAGCACAAATATATACACACAAAAATGAAGAAATAATGAGTGAATCTTCCAAGTTGTCAAGTGGGCGTTGTGGAACTCATATATAAAGCTCTGATTGTGGCTAGAACAGCTCATTGCTGATTAACCATGTTGCTGCGTCTAACGGTAAGCTTGGCACCTGTTCCAGTTGCTTCTCTCGGTTGATTAAAACATCTCCCCCTCTCATAGACTTTCCTGCTGATCTGCGCTGCCGTTGCGTTGGCCCAGAACGACGGACGCTATCGTCCTGATCCGGCCACGTTGCCTATTCCGAGGGCTCGTCCTGCTGCGAGTGCCGGTCGCTATTCGGGTGGCAACGATGGACGCTATGTGCCAGGTGGCAACGATGGACGCTACAGTGGCAACGATGGACGCTATGTGCATCAGGACAACAAATACCAGCACGATCATCGTCCTGGCGGCGACTACTCGGGCTCTAACGATCCCTACAAGGGTGACAAGAACAGGTTCGGTGGTGCTGGAGGTGGTGGTGGTGGCGGTGGTGGTGGAGGTGCTACAGGTGGAGCTAATAGCGGTGGTGCAACCACCGCTGTCAAACCACGACCCACTGTGCCACGCGTTGTTCCCGTTGTGGTTGATCAACGTCCGAATTTGCCACAAGGAACAGGTACAGGCATTGGCAAAGGAGGCTTCGCCATTCTACGCCAGGATGGATCAGTTCAACCCGATGGCTACAACTATCTGTAAGTGGTGAATTCACTAGTCTAGCCGGTGAATTATTAATTCTTTTGTCCCTTTGCATTAGCTACGAGACTGAGAATGGCATTCTGGGTGAGGAGAGTGGACGCATTGAGAAGCAGACCGAAGGAGATGCTATCCGGACCACGGGATTCTATCACTATACCGGAGATGATGGTCTTCTCTATCGCGTGGACTATACGGCTGATGAAAATGGATTTGTGCCCGTTGGTGAACACATTCCCAAGGTACCCGCTCATATTCCCAAGCTGCTGGAATATCTGAAATCCAAAGGAGCATTGTAGAGTGAAGTTTAACATGTTTGTTATTGCATTTATCTGGAAATAAAAGATTTTTACGAAAAATTACTGCCTTGAAATTAAGAAATTTTATTTTGTTTTATTTTACTTTATTATATTTTATTTAATTTTATTTTCTTTAAAATGAACACTTAAAAGTTTTCAAATTTCTAAGCAATATTATTATAATGTTCTTTTAGCTGAAAGTTTTCAACTTTTATATAAAATCATAAGCTTTTCTTAATAAATAAGCCGAATCATTTAATTGATTTATTAACTTGAAAATATGCATGAATTTTATTTTATATTTTATTTTATTTTATTTTACTTCTTTATATTTTATTTAATTTTATTTTCTTTAAAATTAACACTTAAAAGTCTTAAAATTTCTAAGCAATATTTTTATAATGTTTTTTTTTAGCTGAAACTTTTTAAGTGTTCTATAAAATCAAAAACTATTTTTTAGAAATAATCAGAATCATTTAATTGATTTATTAACTTGAGAATATACTTGAAAAATTAATAATATCATATGTAATTTTAATTTATTTATTTTTACAAATGTTTATATTTATAATCCCCTTCAGTTAAGGTTTGGCAGGATGCGTTGTTGTATATACTCCAACACATTGTTAATAGTAGACTGCACTTTGATGGGCTGCAAGGAGAGGGAAATAAATAAAGGATATCTTAAATTCATCATATGCAACTTACATCCTGTTCAGTGTCGATATTCGACTGAGGTTGGGCTTGAATCTGGGGATCCGGCTGTGTCTCGTAGTCAATTTGAGGCTGTTCCTGGGATTGAGGCTGTTCATAGTTATAGGCTTGAACTGGCTGATGCTGGGACTCCACATCCCACAACTTGTTCTCATTCACATATTTGTACTGTTGCTGTTCCTCATTTGTGCCATCCCCATCACGCACCCATTCGAATTGTATAATTTGCCAACCTGTGCCATTGTAATTGAAGTCAATCATGAAGCGCAGATGATCCCTTGGTCCCAGGGCAAACTCATCATTGGCCGCCCGCACACTGGCAGCCAACTGCTCCTCCGCCTGTCTGAAGATGCCCCGTAGATCATTCGCATACGGCTGACCACGATCGCCGTAGCCTCCATCGTAAGGTCGCGGATCGTGACGATATTTTCCGCTATTATCCGGCATATACCAACCTCCAGCTCCGTGCAGTTGGTGGACATAGTGACCTGGTCGGGCTGGAGCCGTGGGAAGCGGTGCTGGCTGCTCATCCGATCCTTCAGCGCGATCCTGAGCCAACAGCAGCAGTGCAAGGAACAAACTTCTGTACATTTCGACACGTTAAATGCGTTTAAATGCAGCTAATCCAATCAACTGGCCAGGTTAGTTTCTAATTCAGTATTAATTGCTGGTGGGTAGCTAATTAATTGTCAGACTTTATGTACAAGATGTCACCGCTTAATTATTTAATTAGCAAACTTAATATTCGAGTAGACGCTCTTCAAGTCAGTCAAGAGTCAGTAACGGCTGCTAATTGAAATTCTTTGCATACTAACGAGCCATAATTTGATTTCAAAGATAGATCTATCTGTAATACAACTAGTTTGCATTGCTTTTGACCTTTTGAACGGCAGCAAAAATCTGTAATCTGAGCGGAACAAGTAAAAATATTGACAGTTCTCGGGTAATCCGATCCGATCCGATGCGTTGAACCCAACACAACAGGTGACAATAAACACATATTTAAATGTGAGTGAGTACACTGATAAAAAACATGTTCTAAAACCAAGATTTTGGTCTCGGAACTTAGATTTTTGGTGTAGAAAATGCGTCGAGATCATTCAAATCTTAATTTAAGAGAACACATCTTGGTTTTCAGAAGATTTAAAATAAGATCAAGTTCTTATTTTAAAAAAAAATGTTTAAAAAAAAATAAATAAAAATTATTATTTTTATATTTGGATATATTTTATTTTGTCTTGGTCATTTTATAAATGGTATTCTAATTTGTTAATAGTGGGGTTCGAATCGCAATTTAAGATTATAATTCTTATATTAAGATTTTATGATTTTTTAAATTACAAATTTTAGTTTTAGTAATTCCTTCTTTAAATAATATTATTTTAAGAACCAAATATGTAAGATGTTGATTCTAAAAGCTGGCCCTTTTTTTCAGTGTAGGAAAAACAGTTTATAAGTCATTATACAGATTAAAGTATATCATATCTCACTTTCGAAGCCGATCAAAGATCTTTCCTTCGTTCAACTGTACTTTTATTATTAGACCACACCTAAAAAATATATTTAATCGTCTTAAAAATATGATTATATTCATACATATGTCGGAAGTTTTGGAAAGCCGTCGAGAATTTAGCTGTTGAGTTTCCGCTCTCGCGGCAATTTGTTAACATTTCAACGGATTTGATAGGATTAAAGTGAATTATTGTCGTTTAAATCAAATTTAACGCTCATAACAAGCAATAAAACGATCGTTTGTCTTAATGGGCATTAATAATAACTGACGATCAATCAAAACATGTGGTCAGCAGTCATCAATCATCAGTCAGTTTCAAAACAAATATGTTGAAAACCAGTCAAAATCAAAAGCGAATACGCCCTCAAAGTTGGTAGCCAAAGCGATTATTGACTTTGAACTTGTTAAGGGAACTTTAACCTATTGCCTTGCAGTTCAATATTAACAATAGAATACAAATTTGTACAAAAATATTCAAATTCTTTAAATTATAAAAATTATAAATGCAGAATCAATTAAGAAGCAAAATAATGACTCAGAAAGATGCGTCAAGATGGAAAAAATAGCAAATAATGAACAATTTTTCTAATATAACGAAAGTCAAATGTCAGCATCATTTTAATAAATTAAATCAGGGTAAAATATGAACAAAAAGATGTTGCTCATCGAAATCGGTAAAGATTTGAAAAGTTATGATGAATCAATAAAAATACACGTATGGCTGAAAAACATTGAAAACCTTTTAATATTGGACCTAAACAAGCCCTTAAAATGGCCTATAAAACTGAGTATGCAACATTTTTGAATTTGGGCAGTATATTTTGGTATAGATTGTGCTGAATTATAAAAATAATAAAGAAAATACCTAAGGCTATAATACAATACGATACACGTTAAATAAACGATTGACTGTTAAATTGTTGTTTATGTAAATTTTATTTTGCCTGGAATCTTTATGAAACAATAAAAGATATAAGACTCACACATACACTCGAAAGCGCGCTCACACATTTGTAAATAAGTACGTAAGTATTTAGATATATTATTATTAAAACCCGATGAGTTTTTGGCTGTGTTAATCAAAACAATATCGTGCGTAATTTGGTGCTTGGCAATTAATGAATTTCAAATTGTTGTGAACTCATTTTTCGTTCCTTTCTTCCCCTCAATATGTATGTAATTACCTAAAAGTGACAAATGCTTCCAGAATTCATTGGTCGCAAAAAAAAAATAAAATAAATCGAAGCTGGCGTCAAATTAATTTATTTCTCAACAGCTGCAAAAATATTTAATTGCCATTTTGTGGTGGCGCCAATTGGCCTAGACTAGATTATTCCTGGTAACTCAAAGTGTCCCTTGGCTATAAAAATGTGTACAACCTTGAACTTGGCTTTACATGAGATTGAAATTCCTTTAGGCTGACACAATGAAATTTCAGTTTAACAATAAACCAACCAATCGAATGAAAACAAAAACAAAATTGAAAAAAAAATATATAAATAAACATTTCAATGTTTCACACTTGGGCAAGCTGTGAATTTATTTCGATGGGATTTTTCCTTTTTATCTCATAAAATACCAGATTACATTAAAGACAAGATAAAACATTAATATTTAATTTATTTAGCACCTACTGATAAAAATCATGCCAAAGCCGAAAGCGCTCCAAAATTTATAACAGTATCGTATTACGTCGGTGCTTTGAACCTTTCTGATCTTTGAAAGTGTTTTCTACACAGCTCTACGCCCACTGGCAAATATATATGTAAATAAATAAATATATGCACAAGTAAATGTGTATGCAAGGATATACTATATAGGACAGGGTTAGTATCTAATTAAGCAATTGGTAATTTGTTGTATTGTTTCGACGCCTTTAACAAAGATTTAAGATCAGCGTTTACATTGTATTTTGTTTTTATTAATTTAATTTGTTGCGCAAAACAACAAATACACAGAATTAATGCCACAAATCATTTCATTTAATTGAATCAATTAAATGTGCATACACAAAGTGTTACCCAAAGTCATCCATCTATCTATAATCGGCTACCATTTCACATACGGGTGCAAAACTCGCTGCTGCTGACATTATTTATAGGCATTCCTTAAATGAGAAACTCTAAAAAAAATTGTGTTTAATATATAGACCGAGTGATAATTAAACAAACTTAAATGAACTCTCCACAGCCAAATTGAAACCGGCTGCAAAGACACATAAAACTGTGTTTTACTTATATTAAGATTTTCGATTTCGATTCAGTCATCGAATTCGAAACCCACGCTTAAAGTAACAATTTCAAATTTATGGGTAAAACCTCAATACTGGCCCTATAAATATTTCAATTGCCGAACTCAGGTGAAAATACTCATAAATCATAAGTGTTAAGAGATATTTCGAAGCCGAAACTGAAGTGCATCGAATGCCTTGACATTGATATCTATAGTACAAGGTCGTCAAACATTATAATAAAATATAGTATATACAAACATCCTATGACTGTTTAAAATTAGCAAAAATTCATAATTCCTTTTAGTATTGCTTATAACTAGAAATGATTCAAATAAAATTCTTAAAATCTTATTTTTATAAATATATTAACTTTACTACATAAATATTTCTTTAAAAGATACTAAATTTAATGATCAAATATCAAGATTAATACCAATCAATAATGAAATACGTACGGATAAGAAAATTCAAGAAATAAATTTTTTTGACAAATATTATAGGAAATATAATAGAAACATATAGAGATTAAAAGTCCGACCTCACATTATGTTTGTGGTATGAGCGAATCATAGCAATTCTTATATAATAAGTCTGAAAGAAGTATGAATACAAAAACAAAAATAAATTTGAACCTAACCGGATGTTTAGTCATTCAGGCATTCAATGTAAAATTTTGTGATATGCTTAAGTCGCGTACCGAGTAATTAAATAGTTCTTATTGAGACTTCTTGCTGGGAGCTTGTACTCGTACTTAATTTATCAAAGTGCATATTAATTATAATACTCGTACTATAACATAATGATATGCTGTAGTTTTAAACTGATCTTTGGTGTCGCGATAGTGGCAACTATTTGGAGTTGTTGCTCAGCCCTGGAATGCTATCGATGTGCTGGGATAGTTGCCTACAGTAATACAACACTTCCGGGATGCTCGGAACTGAGAAATACACCCGAGTTCAAAGTACAGTGTCCTCATTCCACGATGTGTCGGACAGAAGTGCATACCCTAAATTTACCCAATGGATCGAAACGGAGAATAGAGACGAGAGGTTGTGCCAATCAATTGAATGAGACGCATGTTCTGCGGGAAAAGAATTGGGAGATAGTTAAAATCATTGAGGAGCCCTATAAGGTTGGGTGCCTGGAAACGAAATCGGACAATATGTTGACAACAACGATTCATCAATGCTATTGCCGAGGCAACTTATGCAACTCGGCAACTGATCTCAATCTGAACAGTCTGATCAAGATAATATACGTAATGTTCCTGTTAAGCAGCTTACGACTAATCACTGCGATATAAATGGAATTACCTTCGTGTAATATCTAAAATAAATAAACTAAACAAACAATTCCGCACTCTATCATTAAGTAATTTAAAAAAGATTATAGATTAATGTTGCCATATGTTAAATAAAGTGTTAAGGTGAGTTTACTTTAGGCATGAAATACGTTGAAGAAAGTGTGAAATTCTTTTGGCCAAAATGTGATTCAAGGTCAATGCCAAACAGTGAATCAGCGGGAAGCCGTATAAAGTCAATCTGAGCAATCAAATTGGACTTGTAATTGATTAAAAGCCAACATACTTAAATATTTATCAAGTATTTGTGATTTTTATGAATGCCACAATTATATTTAGTATACGTATGATTCAAATCAAAAATTATAAAAAAAAAAAAAAACAACTAAAATTCCAGCCACGCGACGTGATTCACAGTGCGAGAGTTTTAGGTTTTGGGATTCGGCTACGAAACGATTGAGTTCGGCTTGCATCGGATTTTGGAGTCGGTGTCGGGCTCACATTTGTGGGTTCAGTGTACGACCTTTGCAGTGCAGTGACTGGGACTAAAAACCCGCCTCCACCAAAGTCCCCGCTCCGCAGGATTACGACCAGAGTCTGTCTCTGACTGAGGCTTTGGCTTTTTAATCACTGTTTATGTTTATTGTTGCAATTAATCCCCTTAAGCCGGCAAATAACAACAACAAGAACTATTAAATATAAATATATATATATATATATATATATATATAAATATGCTTAGCAACTGCAGCTGCATTTTGGATTATGTTCGCAGTTAAGCACTATCAAAATACCGTTAAGTTAAGTTGAGTTGATTTAAGTTAAGTTAAATCAAGTTAAGCTAAGGACACATACCACATTGGATCTCAATGTTTGCTACACAATTAAATTCAATTTTGTCAACATTTTTCTTCGTCGTCGTCTGTAGCTGATTTCGATTTAATTCCGGTTCTACATACAAACATACTCATATGCTCATATGGAAGGGAAACCAAGCCCCAGACGCAGCTTCAGATACAGATACAACTTCAGCGTCAGATTCAGATTCAGATAAATTAATGCATTTCACATTGCGGCAGGCGCGCGCAATATGTTTTTTTTTTGTTGCTTTTGTTGTTGATTTTATTTGTTGTTGTTTCCGCTGATTTTGATAATTTATGATTTCATTACGGCACTTTTATGGCGCTTCCGAGTGCCTCAGGTAGTTGTCTTGGATACAATCTGCCACAACGATGTTGTCATCATTTCCAGTCCCAACTACAACAATGTGATACAATTCAGAACAGCCTAGTAATAATAAAATATATATATATATCCTGTAATTAAATTTGAAAAAGAATTAAAGTAAATGACAGAGATTTTGCATTTTCAAACTGGATTTTTAACTTTAAGATTAAATATATATTAAAAAGCTATAATTAGATTCGCTTGCACTAATGCTAAGTGGCATTTGTCAATTTATGCTAATTAATATAGCTAAAATTTCTAATGTTTTTAAAAATTCTGGTAGAAATAAATCTTTTGTTGAATTATTACCTGATATAATACTATATTTCTATTTTACTATCTTTAAAAAAGTAAATAATGTAATGTAATGTAGTCATATAAAGACCCACTATTTTTTAATGTCTAAGTAAGTTTTATTTAAATATAATTCTAAAAGCTATATTTTGGTAAAATATAGTTAGAAATTATTATTCAATTGAAAAAAGTAATTATTATTATTTAGATATTAAATCTCGATAAATTAAAAGCTAGATATTTACTAATTGAAGATAGAATACCAATATATATATGTATTATCCACATATGCATTAACATGTAATCAATAATTGTAAAAACCAAGATAAAGTATATTAAATTATATTCAATAAATGACAGGATTTCTTTCTTAATAAACAATTTGATGCACTTCGTAAGCTGAACTTTGTACATCATTAAAAAAAAAGTAATTAAAAGTAATGATTCGCTGCTGACTATTCAGACTATTTCAGGAGAAAACGAATGACGTTTTGTTTTTAGGAAAATTACAAAATTCCCAGAGTTGAATCATTTTATGTGGTGGAGTCCTTTATTGGTTCTTGAAGGCAAAGTAATAAGTTATTTATGTATAACTGATGAATGCCAAGGTGCATTGGCTTGCAATCCAATAAATTGTGCGAATTATTTAATTGAATTAATTAGTAATTAAAATTATTGGCAAATATGCAGTCATTTTAATAAAGCGCACAATTCACTCCAACAAATATCAAAATTAATACATAAATAAAAATGTGTATGTGCTTAACGAATAATAAAAACAATAACCAAATTAACAACAATAAGAAGCAGAGATCGTCATGTGTCTAAATTAAAGGGAGCGCAGCTCAAGACGTTTCTCGTACTCATATTGAACTGAACTGAGTTGAACCGAAGAATATAAAAAGAATAAAAAATAAAAAAATACCGAAAAATCGAATCTTTAGCCGAGACGCTCTCAAATTGAGGAGCAAATGAGGCTAACTACCTCTCCCAAAAGATGCGAGAATTTAGGCGCGCCAATGAGAATATGAGAATGTGAGATTGCGAGAGATGCGAGATGAGAAAACCGAGATGCGAAGTGCGAGTTGCGAAATGCGCTCACTGCGTACTTGGCACATTTCTATATAAATCCGGTGTGCCGAAACGGAAAGCAAACATTCCTGTTGCAGCAGTAGTCGCACCAACGACTTCAGGACTTTAACGCCAGAGTATAATACACACACAAGGATCTTCAAGACTCAAAACTAAAATATATAAATAAATATACGCAAATATGTTTGCTAAATCAGTGCTAAGCGTTTATGTGATTGTGGTGAGTAAAGTGAACAGAAAGGATCTCAATCCAGTCCTGTGTGTGCAAAGTGAACAAATTACAAAGATTACGCATACGCCAAGTGGACACCGAAATCAATTAGAAACCTGAAACTGAAACTGAAACAATACTAAACGTGCCAAGTCAGCTTTAAATATAATTTCATGGCAATGCAGGCGTTGACTTCAAAATCAAAATCAATTCTTCAAAATCACAAACTCACGAACCTCTGAGTTATTAATAACACTTCAAATGCCATGAAATACCATTTTTATTAGACACACAAAAAATGTACTGATAAAAATAAATAAAATACAACATTTTGTTGGTTTCTGTGCGTGTTCATTGTCAGTTATACTTCCGGTCGAACTAATTGAACTGTGAACGAGACTTGCCGTTAATATGCCAAATACCACGTTTGTATTTTATAATATCATTTTGGTATTTTTGTTTTTCAGGCCCTTGTTGCAGTTAGCCGCAGCAATCCCGTTGATAACAATGGCAAGTATACGGTTTCAGCGCAAAATAATAACGACGGACAATATCATGCCCAAGATGATGGACGTTATCATCCGAGTGCTAGAGATGAAGGTATTTCGGCATTGCAATTGTGTTTCTAAATACGTGGTTTAGATACCCAGCTGTTGTATCCGCCTACTGCATGTTGAAGCCGCCACTAACCACAACAACAACAACTACAACAACAAACAGTTCCAGTGAAATATAAAACAAAAGCACTCTAACAATAACCTCATTAATATAATAATACCCACACTCACTGATAACCCAATAATTTAATATGCTCTGATAACAGCAAGGTTCAAGTTCAAGTTGAGATTTTCGGTTTGTTTTGATAAACATTCAGCAAATTCCAAATTTTTAATCTTTGGCTACACTGAAAATCTCCGCTGACTTAATTATGTCGTTAACTAACCCCAGATAACCCTCTATTTACAACTCTCTTGTATATTTTATATTGTATATTAAAATATTATTTCTTATAGGCCAAGGGGGCTATATGGATTCTTTAGGTAAACATGAATGTTATTAAACACAACACACATGCATTATAAGCACAAAATTTGTATAGATACATAATTTAAAAAAAAAAGAAGTTAATTTGTTGCAGTTAAAATGGCACTTATAATTCTTAAGCAATTCAAACAGTTGGTTTTTCCATTCCTATAAGTATTTCAATAACAATTTTGTACATTTCGGTTTATATCTTTAGCTATTTCGATTAACACACTATTTTATTTAGTAGTTTAACTATGATTTGAGCTTCTGCACGAAGAACTTACTAGTAAATACTCATTAAACACACACACACTGAAACACTTTAAAACTTACGCTTATTTCTAAGACGCATTTCTTAATGTATTCTATACAGGTCGCTATCATCATATGCCACAACCCTATATGCATGTGAGTGATAATCGTGAACTTGGCGTTTATCATCACATCCCCAATCCATACGATGGTGGCTATGGACCCTATGCCGGTCTCAATCTGCCCTATGTCCATGATGCCAGACCCATACAAGTAAGGAA